>CATKHJ010591382.1:0-13671 GCA_949750685.1 Vernicia montana | reverse complement strand
AAAAGAAAAAACTAAAAGCAAACAAAAAGCAAGCAAAGAAAGCAAAAAATCAAATAAATAAATAAATGAAAAAGGAAGAAAATAAATACCTTTTAATGATGCTTCGGGACGTATGGACGGAGCGGGCGACCGGATTGCAATTCCACCTTGACTTGTCTCGGCGGAACCAAAGCCTCCTAATGGCTACTCGGACGGCTCTTAGGACTCCCTCGAACTGGCTTGAGAGAACCCACAGACCACCCAACAAGAACAAAAGTTTAGACTAAAAGACAGCTCTTTTCGAACCAAGCCTTTACAAAAGGGCTAGCTTTTAAGCAATTAGACTCAATTTAGCTAGCTTTGAGTAAGTTAAGTTGTCTAGAATGGGTTAGGGGGGTAGGTTTATATAGGTAGAGCAGCTAGGTGAATTTGTATCTTTTTTGGATGTGGGATTAAGTGTTTTAAGCCCGAAACTGCACACAGCTCTTCTGGAACCGCACACGGAGGATTCTGGACCGCACGGGGGAAACGGTGACCGCGCAGCAAAGGAGACCACACAGAGCCAATTATGGACCGCACAGGCCCTGTGCGGAATCGCACAGCCTTGTGTGGAACCGCACAGGCTGTGTGCGGTCCCTGGAGGGCCCTGTGCGGTCCTCCAGGGCAGACAGGGTCGGTTCGTCGGTTTTTTGACCCGTTCTTTCTCGTTTTATATCTGTTTTACATGATTCCAGTTGCGTTGTGTTCCAGTTGCGTTTTACATATTCAGTCCCGGATGATATGAGAATGATTTAGAGGCCAAATGGGTAAGTCCCGAGTCTCGAGGCTCGGATTCTCGATTTTTGGGCTTTTGGCGATCTTTGGTGATTTGGCTTCTGGAGGTCTGTTTACCGAGCCTATGTGCCTTTAAGGTCCAAATGCATACCGGAGGGTGCAAAATTAAGGGTTCACAATATATTATATATATAATCGGGGCGGGTTATAGTATTACCCGCCCCGAACCCGATTCGAGTTTTTAATTTTAGATCCACCCCGCCCCATTTAATAAATGGGGCTGGTAATTAGGGGCGGGGCGGGCAAAATTGTCATCCATACCTGAAAATTGTTGAAGGTCCAATAGTGTTCGCGGTCTTAGTCGCGACCGCAATGCAGAACGCGAAAGACATTTTGCAACCACGATATTCATATTGCAGAAAGTTGTTCCAATAGATACTTAATCAGCAAACGAAAATCTGTCACATGTCACTAGCCATTGAAAACATATGAATATCGCGACCGCGATTCAACTCTAACAGTGCATTAAATGCAGATTTTCTAGCTATTAATGAGAGATTTAGCCATGATCCATTTGTAACGGCTCCTTGGTGGTGGGACGCTATAAATACTCACTCCAAAAGCCTTCAATAAAACACAACTACTTCTCAAGTGGCCAAATTCTTGCAATTTAATTTCTCAAGCCTTAAAACTTCATTTAACACACTTTGTGTTGTATGAGCTTTTATTGCTTAAGAGTTGGGTATTAGCCACAAAACACTTGTTAGGTTAGGGGGTGGGCCTTGTTAAAACTGTTGTTAGATTTGAGTGTGAGCCTTGTTAAAACACTTGTTTAGGTTTGAGTGTGAATCTTAGGAAAACACTTGTAAAGTTTGAATGTGAGTTTTGGGAAAACACTTGTAAGATTTGGTGTGAGCCTAAACACTAAATTGAGAGTGAACTGGTAAAACTCCATTGATAGTGAAAATGCCCAATTGAGAATTTGGGAGTGGACATAAGGTTTGTTATACCTGAATCACTATAAATTTTTGTGTTTTTTCTCTTCTTTCCTAATCTTCATTCTTTAATTTTTTAATTACCCATCAATTCAACCTATTTTCTTGGTGCAGATTGGGCAACACTCTCAATATTTTATTTAAAAACCTATGATATCTTTTTTTTAAAATAATTTTAGGATGCATTTGGATGCATGGATTTAGATTTTAAATTTAAATTTCAAACCTATGATTTGAAATCTATAAATTTATAAATTTCATATTTGGGAAGTGTAAGAAATTTGAAATTTTAGATTTTAAATTTGAAAAAAAATGGAGATTTTAAATTAAAGATAGAGATAATAGATTTGAAATTACTAGATAAAAAATAGTATTTGAAATATTAAGTTTTTGGCCTGGTAGATTTTACTAAGTATTTGTATCAAATCCAAATCCAATTAATCTTAGTGATCCAAAAAGGAATTTGGTCCAAATCTAAATTCAAGGTTCAAATCATTGTCATCCAAACGGACCATTACTGCACACTTTTAATTTTGAATGTTAATAAGTTATATTGACTATTAACAATTTATCTAAGTAATTAATAAAAATTAATAAATGTAAAGTTGAGAAATATATATATATATATAGGGTTCACATGTAATATCATTATTGATAAATAATAAAACAAAACGTATTTTATATGACAATAAATTGTATCAAATAATAACAATTAAAATAATATATTTTGGGTATTCAATCTTTTTTTTAATCTGTGGGTATCCAGTCTTAAAAGTAATAAAAAAAAATAATAGTTATAATTTATTTAAAATAAGATAAAAATTAAAAGAGAAATACTGAAGGCTGATATAGAAGATAAAAAAAATTAAAAGATAACAAATGAGTTGGGTATTAAAATTTTAAAAAAGAATTAAAATTTTCATCAAAAATCTAGTCAGACTCAGTTGAAATCTAAATGAATCAATTGAATTCGAACATAGAATTATCCTGAGTTATCTGAGTTTGGGTCTAAGTCATATATACTTAGAATTGGAAAAGAGATTTTGGTTTAGCTGTAAAACCAAAGTTGAGATTTTGATAGTTTATAAGTTCGATTCTTATTCATGTTGGGTTTAAATTTTATTTGTAATGATTTTTTTTTTTTTTTTACATTGAAAATGAAGAATTTAAATTTGAATCTATTATTTAAATTGAGAGATACATTATCACTAGATTATATCTGTTAGTGCAAATTTATTTGTAATATTTGACATTAGATATAATTGTTAGTTTGGATTTGGATTATTATTATTTGAAAAGCAAATAATATTTCTAATCTACTATATAATATTTCAAATTGGAAAAAAAAAATCACTTTTTAAAATGATTTTGTCTTATTGTTAAATTAAGATATTAATTTGATGAATAGCCCATTGAAAAATATTAGTTTGATCAATAGCCCATTGAAAGATTATCTTCCTATAATTTGTATAAATTAATATATTTTTTTTAATATCCAATAACTTCTAGTGGTCTAAAATCAGAACCAACTTGTCATATTTTAGGGTCTTTTTTTCTTCTCTGTCCTGGCAAAACCAACCACAAATTTATGTTGTCACAGAAAACAAAGACATTTGAAAAATAAAGAGCTAAAGTTATTTGAACTTTGCGGTAGGTAAGATGATTTATGCTGAGAGTTAATGCTCAATGACAAATGCTGAGACACTTACAAAAATAGCAAATAATTAACTGTCTAGGTGAGGTTGAAGCAATGTTTTTAAAATTGGACCAGTTATTGGCAGACCAAGTTGAAAGTGCGAGGCTGCAAGGGCTGTCTCTGCTGGCAATACAACTCATTATCTCTACTGGATCACAAACTCAGCTAATAACTCATAATTTTTTTGAAGTTGATCCAATCTATGAGTTATGGCAACTACATCAATAGAATATGCAGGGGCCTTATTATTCTTCACTCGGTCAACTGAATTCTCATCAGGTAAAGCACTCGTTCTGGATGACCTCGTCCTCTTTCTTGTACTCGGCGAGAAGGCATCGCGTTACTATAAAACGAACA
The DNA here is from genome assembly GCA_949750685.1 of Vernicia montana. Taxonomy (NCBI): domain Eukaryota; kingdom Viridiplantae; phylum Streptophyta; class Magnoliopsida; order Malpighiales; family Euphorbiaceae; genus Vernicia; species Vernicia montana. Next base: position 9,870 of record CATKHJ010591382.1, on the reverse strand, counting down.
AAAATAACTTAAACTAGTACATTGATCTATACCAAAAAAAAAAAAAAAAAAACCATAACAATGATGAGAAGGAATCCTGTGCTCCGTAGTTTCCCTAATCAATAAGACTGTTAACTCAAACAACTTACACGACCTTCTATACTATAAATCTAACTATAATAAAAACCTTTACTCTAATCTATACTAAACATTTGCTCTGATCTATGCTGAACCTTTGCTCTAATATCGCCTCTTGTCACACCCTGCTCTTTTGAGGAGTGATGGTCCTAGGACATGGGTAAATTTAAAACCATCAAAAACTTGTATAACACATACTATCCTCGAAACACATACCCCGGATCAACATACTTAAACAATCAAAACATAAACATACAAGCATTCTAAACCATTTGTAGCCCAGAATAATCTCAACTTAAGAAAATCAAAGTTTTTCCATTTAATTCATTTAAATCATTTTAATACATAGATTCTTTCATTCTACAGAGTTTCTAAGATAGAGATACATTAGCTATGACTTTTACAAAATTTACAAACTTAAAACAAATTTATACATATCAAGCTTCTTTGGTGGAGAAGGATGACTAAAGAGATTTTTTCAACTTAGCTTATAACTTCTCTTAATCTACACTAGAAACCACAGACGATATGGGAGCCATCAACTCAGTAAATTATGAAAATGCATTCATACTTGGGGTTCATATAAGAATAATGATTTGTATATACATATATATATTTATATCATTTCATTGGGTATCAAAGAAAAATATTACATATATGCTGAAAACAAATAGGCACCAACAGTACATCCGTCTTGACAGAAACATACATACAGTAGGAGAATTTAAGGTAAAACATAACCACAATTCTGTGAGTCTCAATATCATCATCACATAACAGTGGGAGATCAAATGGGTGGGACTGCACCTCAAACCCCATAAGTCTCAATAACAGTAGGAGATCTAATGGGTGGGACGTTACCAGAAACCCCAAAAGTCTTAGAAATATAACAATAGGAGATCTCAGTTCATTTTGACGTTGTTTATAGATCCTATCAGTCGAGTCACTGGTGCACATAGTCTAATGGACTTTTCCCTCCATTAGTCAAGGCGTTCTATCAGTACGTGGTCAAGGCTAAGTATTGGCTTGGTAGGATCATCATTACAACATTAGGTTAGACCAAATGGCCTCATCAGTAATAATAACATGGTTTCAACTCAAGTATCCTCATCATATCAGGGATCAATATCATATACAATAGGGTTTACAATATTAAGTTACCAACAAATGGTAACAATAACACTAAAAGAAATAATTTTTGAAATACATAATATCCAACAAAGGAATGGAATTTATCATAACAACATTGGTGGTCTTACCATGCATTCATGCATTTCATAATTTACCTACTAGCTATAGCTTCTCCAATAAAGTCAAAATCATCATCATCAAGAAAAATATGGTCTCTTTAATAACTCCCTAATCATCATCAAGTTCGGTATCAACCGTGCTCACTCGATCCGCTAGATCTACTCTAGTACTAAATCAAACTCTTCTAAAGAAAGTCAAAAGAATAATCTACCATACGAATCAGTGGTTTTACATTTGAGATCGAGTGGCTTCTTTGACGAAAAAGAAAGAATGAAGGAGACCATTTTTAGATTTGAAATCTAGCTAGAACTTAGAGATTTGAAAAGAAAATACAGAACTTCAAGTAACGAGAAGAAAGAGAAAATGGAGAGATTACATTCTGAAATGGTCTATTGGTCTTTATATGGAAAAAGAAATAATTAAAATATTCTTAGTGGTGTACAGCTGGTCAATAGTTGTTTATTAGAAAGGTAAATTGCATTTATAGTCATACCTTTTTCTACAAAGTTAGTTTATTGATTAAATAACTTTTAATTTGGGCCATTCATTTTTTTGGAAAATTATCAATGGTAGTTGACTTTCAACCGTAACCATACGCTTCTTATCACATCTTTTCATAGGCACTATTCATGAAAATATCTTACCATCTTAAGCCATACAGATATTCGAACACGTGCAACATCATAAAACACTTAAACTTCTAACTATAACTTATCTATACACTGTCTAACCATAACTTATAAACTTAAACTTACATTGTTCAAAGCTATACTATACTGAGCCTAACAGCTCTCCTCATAAGCCTACACCGTAGCCTCGTTACTGAGTTCTCAATTCGCCTTCATCTTCATTAGCTCGTCATACCGAGCCTCTCAGCTCGCTTTGTCTGTACCAAGTCCTCTGCTTTGTTCGTACATTGTCTATCTATTTGCTTCACTTGTACTGAATTCTTCCACAGGTCGGCTATTCCATGTCAAGCTCGTCTTCGTATTCGAACCTCGTTCTTATCCTTGAAACTTCTCCTTTGCCTCATAGCACTTCACTTCGTTATCAAGACCCATTTCAATTGGAATTTGGTTATTCACCATGTATGAGGATCCCCATTCATCACCGAACTCCATCCTTAGTGTCAGACACTCGCTGAAACAAAGAGTCTGTCATCCACATTCCTTTTTCCAGACTTGGTATAGAAGTCTAACTGAAATTTCCTAACCATTTTGTTATTCTTGACCTCGTTAACAACACCACTTACTCTCTAACTTGTAAACTTTCATCATTTTATCAAGTGCTTGTAATAATTATAACGGATGTTACTTTATTCTCTGTATCTTAACAAAAAAAAAAAAAAATTGGGGTATTACAGATTCTTATCCATGTTGAGTTTGAATTTTATTTGTAATGGTTTTCTTTTTTAGCATTGAGAATGAAGAACTCGAATTTGGATCTATTGCCTAGATTGAGAGATGCAATATCACTAAATTATATTTGCAAGTATAAATTTATTTGTAATATTTGATATAAGATATAATTATTAGTTTGATACTTGCTTATGTTGTATTTGGGATTATTATTACTTGAAAAGCAAATAATATTTCTAATCTACTATATAATATTTCTAATTGGAAAAAAAAAATCACTTTTTAAAATGATTTTGTCTTATCGTTAAATTAAGATATTAATTTGATGAATAGCCCATTGAAAAATATTAATTTGATCAGTAGGCCATTGAAAGATTATCTTCCTATAATTTGTATGAATTAATATTATTTCTTAATATCCAATAAGTTCTTATGGTCTAAAATCAGAACTAACTTGTCATATTTTTAGGAGTAAGCAAACGGTCGGTTTGATTCAAAATCAAACCAAATTGAAAATTTTAAAAAATTGAAGTTCTTATTTTTCCCATTGAACCGAACTGATCTTAGCATGAAAATCGAATTGAACCGAACTAAAAAAATTCAATTTTATTTGGTTCGGTTAATCGGTTTGGACTATTAGCCTTTTTTTGGGCTATTTCTTTTTTTTTTTTTTTATTGTAATACCCAATATATATATATATATATATATATATATCGATGTTTCTGTTTTAATTGAATTTTTTTTTTATAAAAATCAAACTGAACAAATGTATTAAATAAATCAAATTAAATTAAATTGAATCAATCGATTTGATTCAATTTTTCGATTTCAATTTGATTTTGCTCATTCCTACATATTTTAGGTTTCTTTTTTCTTCTATGTCCTGGCAAAATCAACCACAAATTTATGTTGTCACAGAAAACAAAGACCTTTGAAAAATAGAGACAGCTAAAAATTATTTGAACTTCGTGGTAGGTAAGATGATTTATGCTGAGAGTTAATGCTCAATGACAAATGTTGAGACACTTGACAAAAATACTAAATAATTAACTAGCTAGGTGAGGTTGAAGCAATGTTTTTAAAATTGAACCAGTTATTTTCCTTAAAAAATACAAAACCAGTTATTAAATCAGTCTATACTCTATAGTATGTTCTTCGGAATTTTCTTTTCATTTTAGGACAAAAAAATTATCAATATAAAATATTTGTGGCCAATGATGTCTAGTTAGAAAAAAAAAAAAAAAAAAAAAGCCCTTCAACTTCTCTCACTTAGGTTTTCTTTTATTTTTGCACCGTCTGAGCTTCTCTTAAGAGTTCTCTCCGGCGGCCTCTGCCGCCAATGGGGATACTCTTTTTCTTTATCTTTATTAAGATTTTTACTTGTATTAGTTTATAATAAGGTCGTTCTTAAGGTTTTTGTTTGTGTATTTGGCATCCCTGTTCAGGGCTTTTGGATTTGGACTCTTATGCTCTTTTGTTTTCTGCAGATGAGGTTCCGCCTCCCTTCTGGTTTAGTCCGGCTAATTTGTCGCAGCGACCTTTGTTCTCTAAAGACTTGGATCGATCGGTGGTGGGTGGGAGATCTTGTGCTTCATATGGGTTCGAGCGACTCAGCTTGGACTTTTTAAGTTTTATTGTTTCAGAGGTTGCTGCGTTCCAGAGCCAATGGTGTTGGCTTTTATTTTCTCAGGCTCTGGTCATTTTGTGGTCGAAGAGAGCAGATCCAGATCTATTTCGCCGCCGTTGCTGATCTGAAGCAGTGGAGGGTAGAGTCTCGAGCATCTCAATACATTATCTCACCGATAGGCTCACTAGCCAGGTCCTGGGTGATGATCTATCCATCGCCGATGCTGATACGGCGGTCGGTGATGAAGATAGGCGTTTCTGGATGGAGGTCCAGTCCCATGAGCTTTACTGGTATAGGATTTTATTTTCAGGCTTTAGGCCTGATTTATGTTTGGGCTTTTAACCTTGGCAAGTTAACCCTTTTTTGAGTAGTTTATTAGGTTTTCCTATATGGGCCTTTCTTGTTGTTCTTTCAAATTCATGTACTGAACTTGAAATTTTTACCCTTTAAATGCTATTATCATTTATTTGACAAAAAAAAAATGTCTAGTTAGAATACTCTGAGGCTCTGTTCTCAAGTTCGAATCCCTAAACAAATGGGGATTGTTTAAATTTATTTTATGCCGTACATGGATTGTATAATTTGTTTTCTCAAATGGGGGTGAAGTGTAAACTTACCTTAGGCCCAGTGGCCCACCATTATTTTTTAATAAAAAATAATTGAAAAAAGAAAATAGGTATAAGCAAATACTGGACATATCAAAAGCCAGTTTGATATTATTGTGCAACACCTTACTTTTGAATTTTTAAATTTTTTATTTTTATTATTTCTGCTTTTTTATTTTTATCTATTTTTGAAGAAAGCATTGTTTACTTTATTCCTCTTAAAAATCAGATATCAAAAAACAATTAAAAAAAAAACATGTGAAAAAAAGCAATGTCAAATTAGCCTCCAAGTTGAAAGTGCAAGGTGCAAGCCTTTTTGTACCAAAGTCAAAGAATGAGATAAATCCATTTTTTTAAAATATTAGGATATAAGTTAAAAAAAAAAAAAAAAAAAAAAAGAAGAAGAAGAAGAAGAGAGAGATATTAGGAAGGATACCTACCTAAATTAAAGTTTTGTCATTTTATTTTGTTTTTTAATGCTCCATTCTAAAGTTATGTATTAATAAGATTACATATTACAAATTTAATTAATTAATTAAAGGATTAAAGCTTTTTTTTTTTTTTTTTTGAAATGAAAGGATTAAAGCTAAAATTATTTGGCAAAAAAAAAAAGATTAAAGCTAAAATTGATTTTTAATTATATCTAATTAAATTTAAATTTATTTTACAGTCAAATTAACTCTTAACATTAAAAATTAGTCTAATCATATTCATAATCGTCTTTATTAAAGTTAAATTGGTGCTTGACCTTTTATTTTTTGGGCCAAATTGAATTCAATTTTTTTATTAAATTGAATAAAAAATTAATTTTAAAATTTTAAATAAAAAATGAATTGTGTAATAATTTTATACAAATATTTTTTATTAAAATTAAATTTTATATTAAAATTATATGTATTATTTAAAATTCCAAAATAAATTTGTTATTCTTTTTAATAAAAAATTGAATTCAATTTGACTCGAAGGAAAAAAATATATATGCACTTATTTAACTTTAAAAATAATTTTGGATTTGATTAGACTATCAATGACAGAGCTGAGGATTTTTTTAATGGGATAAAAAAATTATTATTCATAATACTACAATATATATATATATATATATATTGTTTTACATTCCTTTAATTTATACTATAAAAAAATAAATCAACAGAATTATTGCAAATTTAAAAAAAAAAAAAAAAAATTGGAGTGGAACTTGATATAGGAAAATTGTTTTGGTTCTCTTGGATATTAGCTTGTTCAATCTTTCAATATATTCTAAAAATCTTCTATTTTAGGATAAAAGAGAAAGCAAGAGTTGTATAAACTAAAAGAGAGATGAAAAAGATTAGAGTGAGTTTTGGTTTTTTTATCTCAATTTTGAGCTTTCAATGTAAGGAGTAAAGAAAATCTTTACCCTTTTATGTTAATTTGAGACAATTTTAATTTGGACAGATTGAAGAATGACTACATGGATTTTATATATTAATGGATTCTTAATATTAATGAAATTAAGTAAAGGAAAAATATTTTTTTTTCCCCAAATTAGAGGATAAATATAATGGGCTAAAATTACAAAAGTCTTGTACATAACTAATGGGAGAACTATACTGTATAGTGTAGTAGAAATATATAGTGGTATGAAGGTTATTTTAGAAACTTTAGTATTTTTTGTTAGGACAGCTGTAATTCAAATTGGGTTCACTTTTGAAACTCCCTCACTCTCTTTTTTCCTTTTTAAGATTTGAAAGTTTGTAAATTGAGGAAAAAAAAAAAAAAGATAAAACTTCATTATTTTGTTAGTATGAAAATAAAACAAAGTAATATTCAGTAACATATAATGGGAAAAAAAAAAAAAGAAACTTTGAAAAGAAAATAAAGTTAGCTCAATTTTATAAGTAATGAAATTTTTTGTAACTTAATTTTATGTTTAATTTATATATTGAATTATAAATCATCTTTGTGTTTAATCTTTTATTAGTAATTATAATTTATTTTATCTTTGATATAAATTAATTTTGTAATTAATGTTGTTATTTTAAATTATTTGAAGCTTTTACCAAGGAATAAAATAATTTTAAACATAGTAAAAATAGCATATTATTACTTATTAGAAAAATAATTCATTTACCAAAAATATTTGAAATGAATTAAATATTTGATGGAGAATAATAACATGATAAAAAAAAAGAATTTGTTGAAAGATAGACAAATCCTAGAGAACCAAAAGTAGTACTATCGACTGAAAGTTAAGTTAGAATTGACTGAAAATGAAATTTGAAGAAAGTATGAACCTAAGCTAATCTAATAGAATGTAATGAAGTATAGAAGTTGAAATGCGATCTTTTCCTTTCTATCCCGCCTTGACATAGTCAATGATTTATTTGTGAAGCTGTTATTGAAAATAGTAAAGCAAGTAAAATATATTGTTAAAGTACACAAAAATATTTTTTTTATTTACATTAAATACTCTAACAAAAATATAATGTACTACCAGAAATAATATTCTATGAATGAAGTATATATATAGGTGATCAACTACTAGTATAAGAGATATGAGAATCAGTAAGATATGTGAATTTGATTTGTTCAAGAGAAATGTATCGCATGGAACAAGATACTCTCTTATATGAATATAAATTTGGCTATATTTAATAGTTGAGTTGGCAAACGATATTTTCTTTCCTATTCGTCCATCTAAACATATATACTGGATTTATAGATTTTTTTTAAAGTACATAAGAGTAAAATATATGATAAAATGGCAGTGATATACTGTTTATATATAACAAAATACGGAAAGTCAACACTTTAAAAGTCAACATTATTAGAAATAATTTTAAAAAGGTGATTATTTTGTTGATAAATTTTGATGATAGATATAATACATGTCAACTTCAATATTTGAAGAAACAAGTAGCACAAGGAATAAGATACATATAATATTATGTTTTTGTAAATTGGAGTTGTTGGACCCTCTAATGTAGGACTATAAATTGGCTATATTTAATAGATTATCATTATATCTTTACCTTCATATTTATTGGCATGTGTAGGATTTAAAATAAAATTATAAGTAAGTGAATATATCATAAAATTGCAGCAACGAAATATTTTTCTATGAAGTTTCTAAAAGTGAAAAGCAATATACCGGGTAAAAGTTCCAATTATTGTGTTTAAAAGGTGTAGTATATAAGAATTATATAAATTATTAAGAAAAATTTTATGAATATAAGAATTTATTTAATTGATAGTTAAAAAATTTTGTTCAAATTTAATTAATGTCGTCTCTAAAAGAGAATAACAAATAATCAGTATAAAATTTAAATAATTATTGCTTTTGTATATAATTAGATAATAAGTATGTTTGAAGATATTATAAATTAATTTCAAATAAAATAAAATACAAAAACTAATTTTTTTAATTTAGCTACAAAATTTTATATTTTAAAAATTTCTAGTTGCCAGCCCATGACCAGGATTTCATCTGATTTCAATATACTCTATAATTAGTAGTAGTTAATATATTACTCCATTGTGAATATTTGTTTTTTTTTATGAGCTTATAATTTTTGTTTGTTCAACTAATAAATAAATAAATAAATATTATAAGGAAATAAAGAAATAAGACATAAATAAAGATTATTGTTTTAATTAGTATTGATTTGTTTATACAGGCATATGCCATGTGAATCTCAACTTATCTTTATAGCTAAGTTTTTTTCAAACCCCTTAATCTATAATATCTATAATCTATAATATGTATAAATGTATACAAAGGGGATAAGAAAATTTACTTAAGCGCCCCTTATTAATGTCACGACCCGGCTTCCGAGCCGCGACGATTCTAGGGCATGGATAGGCTTAAGGCCACCGAAAACCCGTAGGAACCTCATCAATCAATCAATCATCTATATCCATATCATACAATCTCCCAATATCAGAACCAAACAACTATACTAATCCATTCTTATCAATATCATTCAATATCCAATTACAATGCCATGTTCAAAAGCTTAATGCTTAAAAAGGCCCATAAGACTATTTCCATTACATATACCATTCAATACATTACCATGAAGCATCTATATTTGAATAATCATCTATACAAAAAGACTTAATAGAAAATGAGCTAATATATTAATCACTTGAGTTTCCGAGGGATGGAGAAGAAGAACGCCTCGGGAACTTAACCGATAAATTAAAGCTCACCTGAAAAAAAAAAATAGAATCAATAATGAGATAAGGCAGTGAGTAAAGATTATACTACCATAACCTGTGAAGCTCGGTGATTCAAGGTCGGTTTACAATAACGGTTCACTGTTCATATCAATCAATAACAATAAACAATCGGTTCAATGATAGCAATAAACAATAGGTTTGGTATCAATCAATATTCGGTTCAAATTCAATATCCAATCGCTTCAATAATATCAATTGATTGGCAGCAATCTCAATAACATATCATGTATAGCAGAATCAATCAGTACAGTACAATATCAAGTAACTATGTCTTAACGTTCTTCATATATGGTATTATGCTCAAAGGCATTACCGAGAACTAAGGCATACACTTTCCAATCATATCAATATCAAGGTAGAGGCTTATCTTATCAGAGCATACCCTCATCTCTGCGCAAGATTGATCAGATCTCACGGCTAGGGCGATAAGCCCTCCCTAGCTAGGACATGGATACTTTCCTCTATCCACCGAAGTATACACTATGCACAATGCCTGATGTTTTACCCCACATCAATATTAGGGAATTCTGCTTTTGGGTTCAATAATCAAATAGGTATACAATGATCATGGTGTCAATAAATCAATAAATATGGTATCAATGGATCAATAAACAATGTATCAATGAATCAATATTCATGGTATCAATATCAATAAGATTTATCAATTTGGGTTCCATGTATCAATAA
>CATKHJ010591374.1:0-27908 GCA_949750685.1 Vernicia montana | reverse complement strand
ACAAACTTTTAAGAAAACAATAATATATTATTTTATTTTGTTATAATAAAATATTTTATTATTCTATAAAATTATCGTTTGACCGAGTTATTTATTTATTAATTATATATTTATAAAAGCCCCTTAAAACACGGTTTTGTCAAAAAAAAAAAAAAAAAAGCTTTTTCATACCCTCGATTTTAGGCCTAAGGTCAAAGGTGTTTTTGGAAAAATATTAATTTACATAAACATTAATGAGTTTTTTGGATTAATTATTACTAAAATTTTATTTATAATTTTTTAAAAAATGAAAATGGATTAATTCATTAAATCAAAAGCAAGAACACCAATGATAAAAAGGGGATGAATAGAGTCCCAAACCCCATGACCAGGCTGAAAACCAACTGCTCTAGCCAAATTATGCACACTTTGGTTCGCTGATCGTCGAACAAAATAAACATTATAATCAGGAATAGCATTCATATAAGTAGAACAATCCTGAGCAATCAAACCAAATAAGGATAGATCAGTAGCTGGGTGAGTAATCGCCTGATGAAGAGCCATACAATCTGTTTCAACCAGCACTTTGTTCATACTATTATCCTTCAACCAACTTAGTGCTTCCCTACAAGAAAGAGCTTCTATAATACTGGGTTCCATTGGGCAGTGAAGTACACCATTCCTAGCAGCAATGAACCGACCTTGATCATCTCAAATTACAAATCCATAACCTGCACAGTTCTTTGATGAGAATAGCGCCCCATCAAAATTACATTTGAGATAACCATTAGATGGGCAAGTCCAGGGAGATGTGAGAACTGCTTCAGAATGAGAAATTTGTGATTTCATGTTGCTTCGAGTACCATACCATTGAGCGGATGCTAAAGAGGCCAAGATCAAAACATCATGAGGGTTACTACATTTTTCATTCCACATTACATCATTAAGCATCTTCCATAAAGCCCAAAGAATAAAAGCATGCGCTGCCACCACCTCACTAGATTGGGAACTTAACAACTGATCTAGCCAAGCTACAAGGGAATCCGTATTACAACTAAAGCCGCCATAAAGAGAAGACCTCCATACCTGTTTAGCAAAAGAACACTGAACAAATAAGTGTAAAAGATCCTCGTTACTACCATTACAAAAGCAACATACATCAGCTACTTCAACCCCACGAGTCTTCAAGTTGGAAAGAGTTGGCAAACAATTACAGGCACATCTCCACAAAAAATTGCTAATCTTGGGAGGAATTTTGAGTACCTATAACTTCCTTCAACTAGAAAAACTTTGCTGCTGCTGTGAAACAAGATACCCTTCAGTCAACTTCCTATAACCTATTTCCAGTACCAGATATCCTCATGCTCACCGTTGTTTAATGGGATTTTGGATATTAAATTAGCATCTCTAACATTAAACAGATCTCGAATAATATCCATATCCCATTGATTCCTATCAACACAAAGAAGAGAATCCACTGTTGCATCTTGTAGACCTGGAACCATCTGAGTTTCCACAAAAGGATTGTCGGGGTGTGGGAGCCAAGGAGACCCCCAAATATTTACTGTCCTTCCTGACCCGACCCTCTGAATAGCTCCCGACTTCAGTAATACCTGACCAGCAAGAATACTTCTCCACACATAGCTTGGATTAGCTCCTAATGTGGATTCTAGAAAACTTTCGTTCGGGAAATACTTTGCCTTTAGAAGCTTTGACACAAGAGGATTTGGCTTAGACAAAATCCTCCACCTTTGTTTACACAAGAGAGCTATGTTGAAATCATGAAGCCGTTTAAAATTGAGACCCCCTATACTTTTATGAAAACACAATCTCTTCTAGTTCATCCACCGTACACCTTTACTGCCATTAGTACCATTACCCCCACCAATAAGTATTCATCAAACGTTCCAAATCATCACACAGACCTGTAGGTAACAAAAACACACTCATGGCAAACGTTGGTATGGCTTGGGCTGCACTTTTTAAGAGAATTTCCTTACCGGTTCGTGATAAGAATTTCTTCCTCCAATTCCCTAACCTTTGCTTAATTTTCTGCTCAATGTAAGTAAATATATCTTTCTTTTGTCTACCAATCATAGATGGCAGTCAAAGATATCTGCCTTGGTCTGAGGTCTGAGTAACAGTCAATAGAGAAGTTACTGCATCTTTCGCAACCTCACTTGTATTCTGATTGAACAGAATGCTTGATTTCTGGTAGTTAATCATTTGACTAGACGCACGCTCATACACATGAAGGCAATCTTTGATGTGTTGAGCTTCCATTATGTTGGCCCTAAAAAACAATAAACTATCGTCTGCAAAAAAAATGTGAGATATAATAGGAGCATTACGAGCAATTTTTGTACCATGAATCAACCCTCTTGCTTCATAATCTTTAAGCATAAAAGACAAGCCTTCAGAACACAGTATAAAGAGATACGGTGATAGGGGATCACCTTATCTTAACCCACATTGAGGAAGAATTGGTTCGAGCTTCTCCCTACTGTGCATCACAGAATAGCTAACTGATGTAACATAAAGCATTATTAGCTTCACCCAAAACTCATGGAAACCCAATCGGATCAACATACCCTTTAAAAAGCTCCATTCAATGCAATCATAGGCCTTTGACATGTCTAATTTGAAAGCTACTACCCCGTCCTTTCCATGTGTCTTCCTCTTCAAATAATGGCCAATTTCAAATGCCACAATGATATTGTCTGTAATTAATATATTAGGGACAAAAGCACTTTGATTCTCGGAGACCACAGATTGCAAGATTCCTTTTCATGTGATTCGCAAGCATTTTCGCTATTATCTTATAGACAACATTGCACAATGTAATGGGTCTCAAATCCGCAAGACTCTCTGGATTATTCTTCTTTGGAATCAAAGCAATTAAAGTCTCATTAAGCCCTGTAGGAAATTTAGCATTATGAACACAAGAAAGACAAAACTGAGTTATATCATGCCCAACTAACTCCCAATAGTGATGAAAAATCCAGGATTGAGACCATCAGGTCTAGGCAATTTGTCAGAGTACATTGAGAAAATTGCAGCCTTTACTTCACCTGGATTAAAAGGTTTGATCAACTCAGCATTATGATCCTCTGTAACCACCTTTCTAAGTTTATTAAGAATAAATCCCCATCACATCCTCTAGAGGTGAACAAGTCTTCAAAATATTGTCAAATGTGAGCCTGAATACCGGAATTTTCATCCAACCAATGGCCTTGAGAATTCTTCAATTTGCGAATAGAATTCTTCTTCTTCCTAGCGGAGGCATAGTTGTGGAAAAATTTAGTATTAGTGTCCCCATCCTTTAATCAATACTGCTTGGCCCTCTGACGCCAAAATACCTCACGTTGATCTAGAAGGAGTTGGAATTTTGCAGCCACCTGATTATACTCATTAATGGAGTAATCATCATGCTTGGACTTGAGAAATCGAAGACGATTTCTACAGGAGTTAATCTCTTTATGAAATTTGCAAAAAATATCATTCCCCCACTCCTGTAATTTCATACCCATATTGAAAATTTTACTTTGAAGATCAGCTCCATCACGAGAATTCCAAAAATCAATCACAACACGATCACAATCCCCATCTTTAAGCCATGCGTTTTCAAAAAGAAACCGCTTAACCCTTCTTCGTTGAGTTGCAGCTACAAAATCAAGAAAGAAGACTGTATGATTAGATGAATATATATATATATATATATATATATATATATATATATTCATTTTATTTTATTATTTTAGCACCATTTATAAAGTTTAAACTCATAATATTATAGTTTTTGAGATAATTCTAATACCATTAATCAAAAACTTACTTTTCAATTAATATATTATATTGAGAATGTTAAATAATCATATAAAAATATCCAAATTCTATTAATATTAAAATTTACTTTCCAATTTAAAATAAATTATGCAAAGGGATATTTTAGAATATGGAGGGCATGTTTTATTATTATTATTATTATTTATGGTTTATATCACTTATGTGGTTTATAATTTCATAAAGGTAAGCTTTCACATGTAGAATTGTTTCCTTACTTTCCTATTTTTCAAACTTTATAATTTGTTCAGTCATTCAATAATTTATTTATAACACGCAAAATTCAAGCAAAATATTTAAATTTATCCCATATTTATATAAAAAAAAAAACTCATTAATGTCTTGACTGAATGATAAGGTGAATTTACTTTACAAGTAAATAACATGATTTAAATCTCAATAACATTAAATTTATTCCACGTAATACTTATAAAAAAAAATTGCCTCGCAATATATATTAGAGTTTCAATTCAATTAGGTACGAATAACAAAAGTCAAGCAAAATATTTAAATTTATCTTTTTGATACCAAAATATTGGTATTTATATCATTAGATTGATTGTAATAATAATAATTAAAATTTAAGTAAATTTCAAAATGAGTAAAATTAATCATATTTTACCCTTTTATATATGCATTCACGCAAATCAAGAATGACCTAAATTTTAGGTTCTAAATTTATCTTAAAATCATCGTGAAGGAAACGCTCATTTGTTTTTTCATTTTCATTTTCATTTTCACTTTCATGCAAGAATTGAAATGAAAATGAAATATAAAAATTGTCGAGTAGCAATATATATTTCTAAATGAATATATTTTTATATTATATTTATATGAGTTAAAATTATAACATTCAAAGTCAGAGTAATTAAATTAGGGCATGAATTTTGTAATATTCACAAAATTCATGCCAATACACGGATTTCTCAACGGAGCAGGTTAGAATTGCCGGTCAAATTGAGATGAACAAAGATTTTTAAAGGGAAGATTAGGGAAAAAAGAAAATTTTGAGAGGCGATTTGCAATTTGGGAAGACACAAGGGCATATCTGCAAAAAAACATACCAGAGTGAAAAGATATATACAAGAATTGCCCTGTCTGAAATTTAACTCTCTCTCTCTCTATTGCAAGAAGTGTTTGGTCTGCTTTTGCTCTGTCTCTCTTTCTCTCTGCAGTGTGATACTTGTTGAAGTACAAGTCATGGGCTGTTTTCCCTGTGCGGGGAAGTCAAGCAAAAATGCAAAGAAGAAGCTGAAGAAGAGGCCTGATGATCAGATCCCATCATCTTCAGGTATTTTCAGTTGAAAACATATTTGGGTAGATACTATCAGAGTTAAAAATTTAGTCTTTACTTCTATACTAGTATCAATTTGGTTTCTTTTTGGCTTATTTTAATGCATTTTTGTGTCCTATCAATATAATTATGTTTGTAATTAATGGGAAATGAGTCATTTTCATAATTGTTTTAATCATTCTTTTCTGGGTTTGGAATGATTATTGATCTGGAATAAACATAGTGGATATAATTTGAAGAAGATTTTCCTTATTGATGCATGTTTAATTATTAGTTTAGGGTAATGTGGGTATGTTTTAATGAATGCTAAAGTTTAGAAAAGTGATTCAACTTTGTGGGTATATTTAGTTTTTTTTATGTATGTGAATTGATTGAGCTGCTGAGATTATTCTTTCTTTGAAATGTAATTATGTGAGTTAAGCTGGATTTAGAATTGTTGCTATTACAATCAGGATCCATTCAGTGTCAAGTTCCATAATTTCTCATTTTATGTCCAGTTCTAGAAACCCTATCCCAATAGTTTCAGAAGCTGGATTTTTTTTTTGTTATATTTTGTGTTTGTCTGTGTTGATTGAATAATCATTGGTAACTCAGTTGCTGGCATTCTATATGAAGTCCTGATCTTGTAGAAGCTAAAACTTTTGTCAATGCAAATGTATGTGATAGGTTAATTCTTGTTATGATGGTTGTGAAGTGTTTGATTTATTTCAGTTTTAAGTAATTGATTGGAATGCACAGTTTCGTACTTTTTTGGTCAAATTGCTTTGAAAGAGTATGCTAGAATTTCATCTAGTTGACACTATTCATAGTTCCGTAACTTCTGGATGATTAGTGGTGTTTATGGAAGCAATATGCAACACTAATATTGGAGATTGGTTATTTTCTTGTCTCATCTGATCAGAAAAATCCGAGCTTAAATCCTTCATAACGTTTGTTTTTTTTTTGTCTTTTGTGATTCTTGTTTTCTTCCTAGATATAACTTCTTTTTCTGTTAATTGGCATTTAAATTTTGCTGACATATTTATAAGTTCCATTTGTTGCTTTACACATTCATTTATTGGTGGCATTAATTGCAATTTTTTTTTTCTGGTTATTACCTTTATGCCTTAGTTAAACCAAGGCCAAATTTGGCACTAGATCTAAAGCAGATTTCCAAGGATGGAGGCTCTGATAACATTGCAGCGCATACATTTACATTTCGTGAATTGGCTGCTGCAACAAAAAATTTCAGGGCAGATTGTCTTTTGGGTGAAGGTGGTTTTGGCCGAGTATATAAAGGGAAATTGGAGAGTACCAATCAGGTTAGTTGAACTTTTCAGATTTTACTTGTTCCAAGAAAACATTCAAGTCTATATGGGAAGAAATGTAATTTATTTTACATATCTCTGTTATGAATTATTCCTAGGAATGTTCTTTCCAAAAGTTCTTATTGGTTGTTTGGGGGTCCTTTGGCTGCTGAATCAAAATATTTTGCAAGTACAAAAAGAGTGATATTTGGAGATGAAAGACATGGTAAATGCAAGCTTCTAATGAAATAAATAAGCAGATAAACAAATAAATAATGGACCAAAGAACCAAACTGAAGAAACAGAAACCAATATTACATTCAAGACAGGGTAGACCTTATCGGGCTAACACTCACATTGTGGCTTCCGATAAGTATATAAAGGAAGATGGGAGAGTACCAACTGGGTTTGGTTGAACTTTTCAGATTGTACTTGATATAAGAATTGTTTAAATATAATATGATTTTGGGTGTTTGGCTGTCCTTTGGCTACATGATCAAAATATTCTGCATGTTTTCCAAAAGAGTAGTATTAGGGGACAAAAGACATGGTGCTTGCAAGCTTCTAAAGAAATAATAAAATAGATAAAATAAAAAGTGACATAATGGCACAAAGAATTAAATTGAAGAAAAGGAAACTGATATTATTTACAACACAACTACACAAGTAAATCTTTTCAGTCCAAGACTATCATTTCAGCTTCTGGTGTTATAGCAAACTGCTGCTTTATCTGCCACTGCAGTTGTTGCTTCAGTATGATAGTACCCCTTGTCACTACTTCTATCTCATCTACCACTGCAATTGTTGATTCAAACTTCAGTACAATAGCTTCTTTACCTTATCAGTTATCACAACTTATCATACCAAGTTACCAACATGACCTCTATAACCAGCATGCCAAAAGACTCCTGCTGAGCTGTTGCAGCTGCAGCAATGTTACAACTGTTGCCACTAGCATAAGTCCCATGACTGCAATGTGAGATCCACCTTAGTTTTACTATAATCTATATATTTTTACTAGCAGGACCCAACTCCATTGAAAGCATTTCTCCTAGAGTATGCCATGCTTTTCATAGTAGGTTTGGCTGTTAATGTTTCAAAATATATTTCATCTATCCAACTGGTTGATTATTGATAACAGTTTAGATAACAATGGAGGTTGGTAATGAGAGATGCATCCACACCTTAGTTTTTCTTTCCACTCTTTTATTGATATTAGAAGAGATAAAATTACCTTATGAAATTATGGTGGATTCATAAGGTACATAAATCACCTAAAGAGGAATGTTTGTGAACTGCTTTTTCCAAAAACCGTGTTCACTTTTAACTTGAACAAATATTTAAGTATACTTATTTTATTCTGCTTGTTTTTTTTTTTTTTAGTCAAAAAGCTGCTCGGTTGCTTTCTTATCATCGGTGGGGTATCTCAATCATTTGTTAGTGTTAGCGTTTGACCTCTTTTTAATGCTTTGCACTTTGATCATATATTTGTATATCCCTGTGGTAGGACCTGAAACTTGTCCTTTGGTTTGGTGTAGATTGTAGCTATCAAGCAACTTGATCGTAATGGGCTGCAAGGGAACAGGGAATTCCTTGTTGAAGTATTAATGTTGAGCCTACTTCACCATCCTAATCTTGTTAACTTGATTGGCTACTGTGCTGATGGAGATCAAAGACTTTTGGTTTATGAATTTATGCCATTAGGATCCTTGGAAGACCATTTATATGGTATGTACTTAAATCTTTGATTTCTATCTGTTAGGACATAAAAAGTACATGTTCCTTCTGCTTTCATATGTTAATGAAAAGGTTGAGACAGACAAAAGTATTTTATAACCCTCTGAATAGAAATTCTCATGGTAACAGGAATGACAAATTAGAGGAGCTTTGAATTTGAGCCATTTAAGTTTTCATGTATTACTTAAATACTGGATTGTTTATTCATTCATTTTTTAAATATATTTTAAAACTTATTAGCATTCCAAAACATCTAATCATACTTTTTATTTTTCTGAGTCATCTTCCCTGCATTGCATGAGAAGATGGAAATTAGGGTGCTTAAGAATTCATGCTTGCGGTCTTAGACTTGTGTGCTAGATTGCTTTCTTTTTAATTAGCTATGTATAATTTTATGCGGCATCACTTGACATGTATATGCTGAACATTTCAGACCTACAACCTGATAAAAAACGACTTGACTGGAATACAAGAATGAAGATAGCTGCTGGTGCTGCGAAGGGCTTGGAGTACTTGCACGATAAAGCTAATCCCCCTGTTATATATCGTGATTTGAAATGCTCAAACATTTTACTCGGTGAAGGATATCATCCCAAGCTGTCTGATTTTGGTTTGGCAAAATTGGGTCCTGTTGGAGACAAAACGCATGTATCCACAAGAGTGATGGGAACCTATGGATATTGTGCCCCTGAATATGCAATGACGGGTCAGCTTACACTTAAATCAGATGTATACAGCTTTGGTGTTGTTCTTCTTGAGATTATTACTGGAAGGAAAGCTATTGACAATTCTAGAGCTGCTGGGGAGCACAATTTGGTCGCATGGGTGAGAGCTTCCTATATGATTTTCTACTTTCATTTTTTAAGAGATTCTTGATTTGAATAAGTATAGTGATCAATGACCATGAAAGCATGACTACATGTGGCCTGCTACATGATTTATTTAAGTTCTAACATGGTAGAGGCATGATCCTGTGTGATCTGCTTGTTTAAGTACTTCTGGACAGAGTTAGCTACCTATCTTCTACTACCTGCAATTGCAGACCTTTATGCTCAAACCATCCAAAAGTCTTTTTAGATCAGTCTAACAGTTGTGATATTCTTTCATTAACTTGTGCATCTCACCTTGTTCTGGGCAAGAGGTCGACGATGGAATTATAACTTGCTAATTGCATAAACTATAATTTTATTGATATCAAACCAATGGTTCAATTCAAAAAAGAGGGTGGGTGGGTTAAGAATACAATAGAGAAAGATAGAGGGCATATGAGTAAAACTAAAAAATTGTTATGAGAAGTTTCTAACATAAAATGAGTAACTCCTTTGTGGTGAAACTTGCAAAAGCCATTTATAAATCTCTTTTAGCATACCGTCAATGGTATGGAATCAGGATAATTTTAGTCTTCTGGCATGAAAGGTCATTTCCAATAGTCATTTAGTTTATCCTTCATCTCAGTCATTTAGTTTATACTTCATCTCAGGTGGTAGAACTGTGACTTTGTTGAAACTGAAAGAAGTTCTGCTGCTAAGTGCGAATCTTGGTTATCCTGACAAGACTCTTGTAGGATCCTACTTAATGAAGTTTTTGTAGGAGTTCAAAATGTGATATACAGGGCTCAGAATCCTAGGAGACCACCCAAGCATTTAGATGCAACTCATTGAATCTATTATTTGAATTGCTAAGTTCAGAGTTGCTTATATGTCGAGGTTTATGTGGCATGGTTGGGATTGCTGCTGATCTCTGGGTTTCTACCACTTCCATACCAAAAACTTTGTTGCTGATCCATAACATGCTAGTAATGTTTTTTCTTTCGACATTCTGTATTTGCATGTCATTTCTGTTATTGGAATTCAATTAAAAACTTTAGTACAATGGCATGTCATTTTAATGAACATGTTATTTCTACTGAAAAGCTAGTTAACTGAATAGTCTGGTGTTGCTCCTGAGTTGCAGGCGCGGCCATTGTTCAAAGATCGTAGGAAGTTTGCACAGATGGCTGACCCTCTACTCCAAGGCCAATATCCAGTGAGGGGCTTGTACCAAGCTCTTGCTGTTGCTGCAATGTGTGTTCAAGAACAGCCTAATATGCGACCCCTTATAGCTGATGTAGTCACAGCTCTTAGTTATCTTGCTTCCCAAAAGTATGATCCTGAAACCCAGCCAAACCAAACCAATCGTACAGGCCCATCTACTCCTAGAACTAGAAGGGAATATTGAATTTTGTAGCCAGTAGGAGAAAGATTTAGCAGGAACAGTCATCTAAGAAGGTTTATTCCTTGGAAACCAATGATAAGACTGCTGTCACCCTGCAAGCTATGGCACTACAGGATGCTTTTTGTGAACAAATTTATGTTCGTGATTCAAAGATCCTTGGATTGGAGTTTATTAGCAGGCAATTGTTGGCTTTGTGTGCCAAAGTACAGGTTGATCTAATTTTGCATCACTCCAGATAGCAGGTGCAATGCTACGATCGTGTTTCCTTCAGTACAAGATTTTTCTGTCTCCCCTTCTTTTTGTTTTCCTTTTCTCCTCTAGTATTTCATTTTAGCCTTATATTGATTATATATATTTTTTTCTCTGGTCTTCTTGCCTCTCCTTTACAAAATTTTTTCATGTACAATTGAGCTTGGGGCTTTGTATCTAGTTGTCTTCTATATAGAAACTGTTCAAGCTTTGAAGAGCATCTTTTCTCTTGCTTGCTATTCCCACAACTTTTTTTATTCCTTATGAATGGTATCTACATTTATTGATATTATCTGTTTGTTCTATGATCTATACAAAAATTGAATCCTAATCCCCCTCTAGCTGCAAGTATAGCTTTATGCTGTAGTTCCATTTTTCACAACCAAGCCTTTTTCTTTTAGTTCATTATGCTTTGACTAAGGATTAAATTCAAAATCTCAAACCTCTTGAATCAACTTTAATATTAGCTCTTGAAACATCATAGAGAAGTATCTAAGCCTATTATACGTTCCAATAAATCTTGCCCTTTACATCAAATAAATGACATAATAAGATTTGAAGAAAAAAAAAGTACGAGAAACTTTTCACTGAAAAAAAAAGAAAAAAAAAAAAAGATATGAAAGTCATTATTAATTAAATATCTCTTTAATTAATGATTTGGTGTATGAAATAAGAATTTGTTTAATTAGTGTATGAATCAAGAATTTGTACCAAGTATGGGAAAGTGTAAGCAAAAAATTTTCTATGCATCTCACACATGCAAAGAAGTGCCCATTGATGGTGTAATTTTTTTTTAAAATTAATTTATAAATGATAAATTGACTTGTAAAATTAATTTATAAATAATAAATCAATTTACTTGTATTAAATTTCATAAAATTAAATTTGAAATTATGAATGGACATTTTTATTTATTCCTATTCCTAATAAAATTTCATAAAATTAAGATATATTCAAATAAGTGTAACTTTGAAATTATTGAATATTTAAATTTATGTTCCATGTACAAAACCATTAAAAAAAAAAAAAAAAAGACTGACAAATTAAAAATGGAAGAGATAAACATGGAAAGATTATACAATTGTTTCACTATTTGAAGCTCATGTCTGGTTTACATTCTCTTCAACCCTACGTAACTATTATTAATGTTTAATGAACAAACAATAAATGGATATAACTCTACAATGGCTGTCTGATTAAAAAATCATAGACCCAAAAAAAAAAAAAAAGAATAAAAAAAAATAACTATTCTATGCTCTCTTGAACTTGCACCGGTACACAAAAAATATATCTACCACGCAGACAACGTTAAATATTTCAAGATCTATTTATCATTATGGAAAACCTGCAATTATCTACTCTTTTTCTTGAACTGCAAGGCCATTAGCATCATCCTTCTGCTCAGTGCTCGGACTCTGTACCTCATTGGAAGACTTGCCATTGTTCGCCTCCTCAGCATTTGCAGGTTTTGCCTGTTCCATTTGATTCGAATTACATCGTTCAGTTGAACACATCAAGCAACTTCTAACTTTTATTATAATGGTAATGTAATTAAGCTTGAACAGTTGTACCATCACAATACATCCAATTATAAAGCACAGAATATGTAGTCACCATCACAACTACTCACTAGTATATTTACTTCCTCGGGCATTTTTAGGGCGCCATATTTTATGTTTTCTGATAATTGCATTACATTGTTATATTTGAGGTGCAGACATCCACATACATATTAGCACATTGAAGGTGGAGACTATTTATTCATAATTGTCATTAAACATTCCGTCCATTAAGCCAAAAGGACTATTCAAAGTTAAATGTAAGATGTCCACCTTTTATTTTTTTAATACATTTACTATCATCTAAAATTTTATTTTTATCAACATATATAATCATCAAAACCATTGGACTTAGGAAATACACAACATGTATATGGGGTGAACAATCATACTTATGACATGCGGGATGAGGTAGAAATCCAGGCAACTACTTTGCCAATTGTACTAATTGTTAACCATCCTAAAAGGCTTTATGAATGTATGCAAGCAAGCACCCATGAATTTAACCAAATAATATAACATTCAAAACAAACCTTGTTTCGGTCGCGCCAACCAAGTCCAAATGGTCGAGCAAGCAAACCAATCTTTCTCGGGGGCATGTCTTGTGTAGGCTCTTGATTGCTTCGTGGTGAATCTGGATGAGAAGATCTACACAGAAAAGTAAATGTTTCTTATATGGCATTGTATGAATAGGCAATTTGTTTTCTTGAAAGTGAGGGTGCCAATGATAAGTAGATAAGCACCCAATATTGAAAAGGACTACTGGAAAAGATAGGTAAAGTGACACTTGAGACAAATAGAATAATGTTCACAAATTTCTTTTTAGGAAAAAAATCAGCGTAAAAGAAAATATGACCAAATGGAATGCAAAGAATGCACATAGATTAAATCCATGTCACTACAAGGCATGAAGAGTTTTTTGCATTAGCAAAATTGACTACACACCTAGGTGAAGGCTGTGCTTTAAGCTGTCCAGATTGATACTGTAAGGTAGCCTCCAACATTGATTCTGCCATAACCACTCTTTTCTCCATTTCAGCGAGTGATGCAGTGGCTTCTTCATACTTTTCCTGCATATAGAAGTCAATAAGAATTAAGATACAAAATGAGAGAGAACAGAATATCAGGACATGAAGAAATTCATCTGAAACATTGAGATATAGAACAAAACCAAAGCACTACTCTGTAAAGAAGGAGCTTAACTGATCTATAGTGCAAAGATGAATTCGTTACTATCAGGTGGGGCTCTGTGTCTGTAGTTCTATACACATACAATAAAAAGAATGGTCCTACTCTAAAGGAAAGCATATAACTTAAACCTTAATGCAATATTTTAACAAATAATGCATAGCATGTGCATTACCACCTAGGATCATTTCAGTGCATTCATCACTAATCCTAATTTCTAGCAGTAGATAAAATCATGAAAGTATAACAAATATAATCACCATTTTCAAACTACATTTCTGGTGCAAAAATGACTCGTCAGATGAGATACCTAATTTTAAGAATCTTAAAAACATTATCTGATATTAGGAAAGAGTTGGGAGGGAATTGTCAGAATTTTTATAAGCCTTTATTTACACAAATTTTGCTGAATATTAGCAATAAGAACTGAAAACACATTATAAACCTGAAGCACTTGAGCAGCATATCTTTGTGCTGCTGCATCTTGCTCAGCATATCTGCGAGCATCTTCTGTTACTTTCTGCTCTTGCTCCACACGCATTAAAACCTACATAAGAACTAAATGATCTTAGGATTTCCAAGAATAACCAGAGAAGAAGCAATAATCTTTCCCAAATAGGCAATGATTGAACATGGAGCAACAATAACCTGGAGCATGGCATTTTCTTGTTCCTGCTTATCAGCAAGGGCCCTCCGAAGCTCAGAAACCTCTTGCTCTAACTGTTCAACCTATAGATCACAAACAAATAGTATGTATTACCTAATAACCATGCATTGCATCAGAAGGTATTTTCTAAAACATAATATGCAACCAACTATAAGATCATAAACTGTCCTTTGCAACAAGCAACCATAGAACTTTGGAGCATTTCTAAATAATAACATGAAACATTCTTTTGGAGAGAATTGCTTAGAAAAGGAAAATGGAGAGATGCAATGAGAAGGATAAGACATTAAACAAACCCCTATCATAAATACAAAAGTTAAGAAAATACAATACAGTAGGCAGTCTCCAATCACATTGGACGTCAGCTAAAGATACCTTTAGAAGCACCCTGATGCAGAAACCCAAAAAGAAGCTTAAAAAAAGAATGTCCCACACATCTATGAAGGAAGTTTTGGTTCCCAGAAAATCTTAACATCCTTTTGAGGCAAAATACTCTCATTGCCAACAGTGCTTCATGTCAAAGACCTTTGTGCTTCGATTTCTCTGCCAAGAACCTCTAAATTTCACTTTCAAAAATCTCTAAAATCTATGCACACACCCATTCTCCTCAAAAACACCCAAAACCCACTTTCAAATGGGCTAATAACCAGTGCAGTGAAGAATTTTTTTTTCATTCAGTTCACTTCAACATTTGACATTTGCTGCAAAATTGTTTCCCCAATTATACTAATTTAATTGTTCTTTAAACTTATAAGGGAACTCGATTGGGATAATATCCTCACAGTAAAGCTAGTTTACAGCATTTTTTTTTTCAATACATTGTTCTTCCCTCTGCCTCACCAATCCCCAAACACACCCATCCAATCCAAAAAAGAAAGAAAAGGAGCATCTTCTTGAGATTTCCATAAGACTACAACTCATCAGGCTCAAAATTTTCCACCCAAGGATTGCAAAAAATTTACACCATTTGAAAGGACAAGAAGGAAGGAAGTGGAGAAGAAGATAAAATTATGTCTGACATACCTTAGCACTCAATTGCCGCCGATTATCCTGCTTGACCATCTCCATCAGAGCAGTCTCTAACTCCTCTGCCCTGAGAAATTTAATAACAGCAAAATGTCAATTGCCAGAATATGAGGAAAAGGAAAATGAATAAGATGCCTCAATAATATGTTAACTACTAGAATTACTCCGGAGAACAAAGGAAGATGAAAAACATAAAAATTTTCATAATATACCACCCAGAGATTTAAATTGCCATTGCCTTCTATATTTCCAAAAGAGACTGCTACCCCATAAACACCATTTATTATTTTTCATTACAATTCCCTAAGGATATCACATTTGAATAATGCAAATCTCCACCCAATTTTCCCCTTCATCATACAAATAAAACCTCAGTTTCTAAGCTCCAAGTCCACCCCTAAGTCACGAAGGATTCAAACAGTTATTGCAAAAACTAAAGCAGAAACAAAAATAAAATAAAGACTAGTATGCTAAAGCCCTATGTTTATACAAATTTTAACCATATGATAATGAAAATATTAACCTGAGAACAGCAGATCTTTTCTCCTCTAGCAACTTGCACAGTTCCACCTTCAACCACACCACCTGCATGCATTAATATTAATAAGAAAAGGAATATCAAGTCCACGATCCAAAGCTGAATTAATCAACATATGTATGCATTAGCTGAGGTAGATCACACCATTAAATGTTTGCAACTTCCTACAACCGGGGGTTGGGTGATGATATGCTACCTGATCTTGAAGATCTGGAACACTATCTATCTCCACATCCCCTGTCAAGCTGATAAGAACTTCATCCGCATTAGTGGATCCAGACTCTGAACGAGATAAATCACCACCAGCCTGCTTATTTGTCTCTATCAGCATTGACTTGGGATCATGCTTGAAATTGTATAGCTTTGATGCCAGACCCTGTGAATCCCTCCAAGCTTGAAGCCCTTTTGTTCTTTCCTCAACTGCAGCTATAACAGCAGGTCGATGCTTATTTCTCAACTCCCGTAATCTTGTTTCATTCACATTTTGATAACCCATGCAAGCCGTCAATACAAGTTGACTGCTATCAAATGTTGAACCAGCCAGAGACTGTAGCAAAGTGACTGCATCTCCAGCATCCTTAGTGGTGACTAATGCAGGGCCTACAGAAAACTTAATAAGTTTCATATAGAAAAACACCCAAATTGAAGATTGAGAAAGACAAAATTGCCACACGATTAAACAAAAGTTTCAACACTTTTTACCCAGTACCATATAACTCCATCAAAGCAAGTGCTGTCCTAAATAGCATGACACGGTTTCCTTCAAAAAGCAGCACATCCCAGACTCGGAGAACTGGAAAGAAGAGAAAGCTGTCAGATTATGGGCAAGCTCGTAACCAGAGCACTAACAATCTATGAAAAATAAGAATGCAAAGAATTGGAGAAATGGCCACAATTTATTAGCAAAGTTATCATACAACACCAGACAAGACAAGTTCACATCTTAAAAGCATAAAACCTGACCACTTTCCCATGGAAGCATGTTCATGAAAATGGAAAGGAACCATGGTCCCGTAACCCATGCAACCTGCACTCCCAAGTAATCCAGATGATTTACTGCACCACAAGTTAGCCCTCATAAGAAATCACCAAAAGAACTTTGTACGATGAATAGTTATAAATATGCAAAAACCTATAACAAATAAGAAAAAAATTAACAAACCCAATTTAGGAAATCTTTCGCGCACCAACTCCTCAAAAACAAGTTGGTCAACCTGACAAAATGGAATATTAAATCAGAACATCCCTCAGCAACTATTTACCAATCTCAACCTCACTGATAACAGCAATGTCAACAGACCCTATGTCTCTTATGAAAAAGCACTTATGCAGCAAAAACACTAACAGGTTAGAAAACAGAATTGTAGAAAGCACTACCTGAGACTCTGTCATTTCCTCTGAGTAATAGCCATCAAAATAATCATCAATAATGCCCATCAATGTCCTGAAAATTCAACCCAAATATAGAAGCATGCACATATAAGAAAGCTGAAATGAAAAAATATAATGCTAAACATGCTGTAGAAATCTAGGACAGCTACTACACTAGTGTATTACTCCTGCAGATGAGAGAAGCCCCCAATACAAAAGGATATCATGTAAACCAAGTTTCTAGACCTACCAAAACGCATTTTCCTCGGGCATCAGAAGTAGTAACAAGGCAGCAAAAAAGTTCATTGCCTGTATATATGTTCAACCCAACAACTATATAAGAACTAGGACCAAATAAAAGTGAATTTACTGCGCCAAAGTATTGAAAGTAATGTAACGTTCAAGTACCTGACAGTACCCAACAGAGGGGTTATGCCTAGCATATGCTGTAAGCAATCGCCTCAAAGCATTTCTACCATTATCATCCAAAGCAGGATGACCTGGAAAAGTCCGAGGCAAATCCTGCATTGAAACCAATCAGTTGAGAAAATTTGTTATGTCAAATATATGAAAGTAGGACCCACATCAAAATTGAAAAACAAGTATCATAATAACCTTCTCAATCTGCCCTTTCCATTTCTCAGGTACACTTATAGGGTCTGCAGTTGTACCCTTGGAATCACTGTCTGACTGCTGTTCTACAAGATTTCCTGAATTAGCTTCTGAAGCAAGCAAATCCTGGTAATACTTCTCCACTCTACGTGTCTTCACACCAACAAATGCTTGCCAGAGCTGGAAATGTAAGCATAAAATAAGGCTCATATGCTGAGAAATGAAGGGAAAAATAAATAAATGAGTACAAAGCAAACCTCTCCCCTAAGTGCCATTGGGACACCCCCACGAACAAGGACATCCAGTTCTTCTTTCCAGGGGAAGGAAGATTCTAAAGGGGCTGCATCAGCAGCAGTAGCACCTGTGGCAGAGGCACCAACACTGTCACTGGAAGGGGTTTCTTGAACAGGATCTGACCTTTCCACATCATAAAACTCATCCTCAGAGTCCTCTTCAGATACTCCTTTTGCTGATTTAGCATCTTCCATAGAAGGTTCGTTTTCAGTTTCCTGTCGGTCTTTTGGTTGATTGTCCTTTTTGACACGAATGCTCATCATATCTTCGATGGCACGAAGGGATGGCCTAATTTCAGTCCAAATTTGGATCCTATGTATTCTTTTACTTGCTGTGGAATGTTTCTCTTCGTTTTCCGCATGATTTTCAGACAAAACATCAGAGCCAGGCTTCTTCTCACTGCTTAAATCATCTCCTTCAACACCCTTCTCTAAACCATTTCTGGTCTCCTGCTCTGTTGTTTCAGTGTGCAATGCCTTGTTATGCTCCTCCAAAGATAAACCATTTACAGGAAATTGCGCAGACTCTGCTTGCCGTTCCAAGAAACTCGTCCATCTCTCTGATCTTTCCTCCTCTTCCTCCTAAAAATCAAAAGTACAACACAACAGGATATCATTTTCCCCTTCCTTTTTTGGAATTCTTTTCCTTAAATCTCCATTTGATTTCCATACATTGATTGAGATCATGAATATGCAATCACTAGGAATCAAATAAAACAAGAAAGTTCATGCAACCAACACTGGTGCAGCAATTGATCGTTCAATCTTGTTAGTGGTAGGATATTTTCACTACTCTAAATCTAAAAGAACCAAATGAGAGTTTCATTTTCGTTTCCCCTCATCAATATTTTCAAAGACAACAAAGGAGAAAAAAAGGTATAAAGGATGAAACCTTGTAAATATTAGCATATTCTCTGTATCTTTGCACATGTTGCGGTCTGACTGCAAATCCATAAGCATCCCTGTCCACAGCAAATATCCATTAACTCCTCTACTTCAATATCTTTTTAACCCCTCCAAAACAAAAAACAAGTTCACAAAAACACACAAGCCCAAGTTCAAATCAATTCAGTTCTTAATAACAAATGAATCATTAGCAAAAACACAAACAGTAAATCTAATTTCAAAAAATAAAACAAAATTATACACAGTAATATATTCTAATTTGTACCGGCAATCTGCCACCAAAGACGGCCTCAACTCAAACTCAAATTTCCATTAAAAACCATACCACATTGACACTAAAACTAATAAAAATCCAAACAAAACCATCAAAATCATTAATAATAATACGAAAATCGAAATTTACAGAATTACAAAAAAAATAAAAAAAAACAAACAAACAAGCCCGCGAATTCAACAGGATCAAAGCAATTTAACTAAATATCCAACAATTGTACGGACAGTACAACAGATCCCTTTGCACAAAGACGCGTGGCGAATGGCGAGAGATACTAATAATAATAATAATAATAATAATAATACCTCTTGTGCTCAAAGGAGATGAGAGGGTTTCCGGGCTTTGAAACCTTGGTATGGGCCTTCATTGATGGATCGATTTGATTGGTCTGTTACAGAGAGAGATCTTAGGCGAGGCTTGTCCTTGATTCTCTGCAACTAAATTTAGATAGCGAGAGAGAGAGAGAGAGAAGTGGAGAAGATCACATGCAGGCAATGAGATTAGCGTCAGTCACTCACATTATTAGTGTTACATGTGGGGGATTTCTTAGCACAGAGTTCGAAGTGAATGAGAAATTTTTTGAGAGGCATTGAGATTTCAGAACGGAAATGTCTGTCCTTTTTGGTAAATTCATATTTCCATATCTCGTCGTATTTTTGTAGATCTGAGATTTATGATTCAGTGTGATCACGAACAGAGGAACTAAATTATTGGTGGGATCCACCATTTATTCAATTGATCATACGGTTTATTTGTTTTATCATATGCTCGGCTTCTGAATTTTATTACAAAAAAAAAAAAAAAATTATTATTATATGTCCCCTTACTTACTTTTGAAGCATTAAATTAAATTTTATATTATTTCTTTATAATCTTTGCGTCTGAAATCCCCAATTAGAAATGTGGAATTATTGATTATGTGTTACAATTTAAGAAAAAAAATCATATTTTATTCATTTTGTCTATATGAAGAAATGTGTAATTAAATCATAGTTTTGTCTCCGATCCGTAGTGTTTTCCAATGCTGCCGACATCACTGTAAAGCTTAATACCATTTGTATGAAAATTGAAATATCTTAATTATTTGCTTAATATTTGGATATGTAGTTTATGGAAAGAAAGTAAATTTAAAATTATAAACCCTTGTTGTGCTGTTTGTCAAGGTACTGATGAAACTATATTACACTCTTTAGTTAACTGTCATTTTGCTAAAGAATGTTGGGCTCGTATGGCTATGGGTCTTGGTGGGTTCGTGGGATCTTTTTTGGATTGGCTATCTTTCCTCTTTGATAATCACAGTTTAGAGGATTGTGCTTTGGCTTTAGTGCTTTGTTGGTGTATTTGGAGGAACATAAATGATGTTGTCTGGAACTAGAAATTTGGATCAGATCAGTGAACTAGGTTCTCAATTTGGCAAGGAAGTTTCTGTTTGAATGGAAGGAAGCTCGCAAAAAGTCTCACCAAGACAGTGGTCAGCAAGATGGGCAAGCAAATATGGGCTCTGTTTTGGATAAGACCTGCTGATGGATGGCTTAAAGCTAATGTGGACGCGGCTATTTTTGCTACTGCTGGCAGTGTGTCATACGGTTTTGTGGTTAGGGATCATGAGGGTGTTTTGTCTTTTGCAAAGTGTGGCACAACTATGGCGTATGGCTCCCAGAGATGCTGAAGCGTTGGGGATGCGATAGGTATTAAGCTGGTTGAAGGATATGCAGATCTCCAAGGTTATTGTTGAAACAGATTCATTGCTGGTCTTCAATGCAATGCAAGGAAAAGCTTTAATTTGTTCTTCTTTTGGTCTTATTATTGATGATTGTAGAGTTTTAGTTCAGTCTATTGTTGAGATTACATTCTCTTTTGTTCGTCGATCTGCGAACACTGCTGCTCATTGTCTTGTAAGGATAATAGATACTTTGTCAGGTCAAGTCCGGAGGAGTGGTTTATCCAGCCACCCTCTTTTCTGTTGAATGTTTTAATTTCTGATATTCCTCATTAATATATTATCTTCTTTCTTTAAAAAAAAAAAAAAAAA
The DNA here is from genome assembly GCA_949750685.1 of Vernicia montana. Classification (NCBI taxonomy): domain Eukaryota; kingdom Viridiplantae; phylum Streptophyta; class Magnoliopsida; order Malpighiales; family Euphorbiaceae; genus Vernicia; species Vernicia montana. Next base: position 6,840 of record CATKHJ010591374.1, on the reverse strand, counting down.
AAAAAAAAAAAGTCAATTTGAAATTAGAGTGGCCTTATGGATCTTCTCTGCAAGGAAAAAAAAAGCATTTTGAATTCTTTAGTTCCACATCAATTTTTTTATAATTTTTTTTAATCAAAAAAATTTTCATTAATTCTTAGTTTCACATCAATTTTTTTAAATAAAAATTAACAATCTATAACAATTTTTTGTGCGGTTAATTTTGATAATTATTTTTTTATTAGACTAGAGCATATAAATTATTATTATTATCCTACCAACCTTCAAGTTGAGGGTGGTCGATGTTCATAAATTTTCAATTGAGTTTAATTAATAAATTATTAAAAAATTAATGAGAAAAAAAATACAATACTTAATTATATACTTCTTTTTTTTTTTTTTTTTTTTTTTTGAGGAGTCTGCATTGATATTCTTAAAATTGATTGTCATTTTTTTTTTTTTTATAATTCTCTAATTTATCATTATATTTTTTTCTCTTTCCACACAAATTATTTTTCATATTAATTGTTAAAATAAATAATTATAATTCTTATAAAATTAACTAATTATACAATATTTCAATCAACTCAAAAATAAATTTTATATAAGTAATAATTAAACTACTTATTATGCGAGATTTGTTTGTCCTCATTCATGAAGATTTTAAGACTTAAAAATATAAATCCATGGATTAATGTTGATTGTGAAATTCTTTCTATATATGTCATCTATTATGACATTTGATTGGTGAATTTTCATAATATTTTTTATATTTTTCGGATTTTTTACACTTTTTTTATACAATGTTAATTAAATAATTCTTTTATAATTGTTTAGAAAAATCAATAATATTAATAAAAAAATTAATAGTGTGGTGAGAAAAATTAATATACACAACGTATAATATCTAAAAATTATTGACTTAAAATCTCTTTAATTTTATAGAATTTATTAACTTGAAATGTTAAAATTATTAACTTAGAAATTTTGATAAATGGTTACAAAAACTTATATATTATCATTAATAGTGTAGTGAGAAAAAATAATCCTCAAAATCATACATTATTAAAAATTTATATATTATCATTAATATTATTTTTTTTTATAAATGTAATGTCTAACATATGGTGTTTGATAAATAAAAAAAAAAAAAAAAAACAAAATAAGTCTTGTTAAAATATATAAAATAATTGAATATTCAAAAGTTAGCTTTTGCAAAAAAAAATTAAAATTTAAAACAACACAAAAATACTTACTACTAATTAAAAAATATATACACATTTATTTTGATTTTTAAATATTTTAATATCTATATACATTCACATAATTAAATATAAATTAAATTAAAATGTGTAATTATTTTTCTTAATATATTTTATATGTAATGTTAAAATTATTAATTGCATAAAATTAAAATATATTATAATATATAAAATAATATTTTTATTTGTTATTTTACAGTATAATTTTAATTTCAATTACTAAATTACCACACTTTACAATTATTTATAATCAATGATTGTGAAATATTGGCCATTAAATGCTATTACGACCGCTATCATTAAACTAAATAAACTCTAAATATTTTTTAAAAAAATGAATATGTCATCCTAAAAATACGTTATATATATTTTAATATATAGTTTGTTTTGTGCATAAGTCTACAATCGAGTTGATTAAGGTGTGCTACCTCAAACCTATGTTGGATGTCTAATACCCATAAATATGGGTATTTATTGATAAATTGCGAAATTATGACTTTGCACAAAATAGGAATTCTACCTAGTAAAAAAAAGTATATAGTTAGTTTTTAAATTTTTTACTTAAATTTAGTTAATTATATAAATTGATATTTGAAATTATTAAAAAAATTATATTGACATATTTATCTTTTATTTTGATTTGTTAAACAACTTAAATTGATAATTTGTGTTAATATTTATTTTGCATAAATCAAAATCCAAAGCTCAAAATTAGTTGTTGATATAATTTTTTAAAATCAGCTAATCAAATATGGTCTGATTGATATTTTCATCATTCTTGATAATATAAAAAATGAAAAGTCTTGTATTTAAATCTCTCAAATCATAAAATTATCACCATTTTAATAAGAGATATTAAAAAAAAAAAAAGAACTACTATATTGTATTACTCGTATTATTATTTCGGTCTATTAAATTTTCAGTTAACAAATAATTTTTTACAATAAATTTTCTCTAAAACTAAATATTTTTTTAATAAATTTTATCATTTGTATTGTTGTTGTTGTTTTTAAATTAGCATTAGCATCACCTAAATTTTATTTTTATTTTAAAGAGAAAGATAATATATAGTTTTTATTAATTATAAAAAATAAATAACGATACAGTGGCAGAGGCCAAAGGGCAGTAGGGCCCGGACAAGCCCAAGAATCTTATGCTCTATTGTTCTGATTTCTGAACATCTATCAGCTACAAAAAGGTTGCCACTTTTTTGTCATTACCAAATTGACCATTGCCAACAAATCCTGAAACATGATTAACTTTCACAAAATCAATCACTTTTTCTTTTATTAATCATTCATTTATTTTTCTTATCATCATTTTAGTCAAACATCAATACTTTTGCATAGTTGCATTATTATATATATATATATATATATAATAATGCAACTATGCAAAATATATATATATATATATATATATACAAAATAAAACACATAATATTTTATAACGTATTTATATATTTAAAATTAAAATTTTTAATACTTAATTTTTTTATTTTTTTATTAACACATATTTAAAAAATTCTCAATTAATTTAAAAATATTTAAAATTATAAATCAAAATTTTAATTTAAAATGTACATTAAATACAATAATTTATTAGATTTTTAAATATTTTTATATTTAAAATTAGATCTCTTATATTATTGAACACTTGATTTTTAATTTTATTAAACAACACCAAATTATTAAATATGAAGAGTTTTTTTATTAAAAAAAATAGCGAATATATATTTTTCACAAGATTAATCTTTAAAAATAATTTCTTATATGAATATTTATAATTTTGAACTCCCTATTAAATATTAAAGTCAATTTTATCAATTTATTTTAAATCCTCAATTATTTTCAATTGATTTTTTTTTTTTTTTATTTCCTCTCAATCTTTCACTTGAATCTAACAGCTACCTTTATTGATATTTTTCATTAAAAAAAAAAAAAAGAAGAAGCCTTTCATCGCAACCTTTCAACCCACTTTTTTCCAACACAATATTTTGTTCAAGACCCCAATTGGGTTGTGCCGTGTGTGTTTAGTTTGGGAAATATGCAGCAATTCCTGATTACGCTTTCTTCATAAATTGATTTTGAGTTTGACAAATGTGAAATTTTTAAACTTTTGATTCATTCAATTTATATCGTTTTTGTTAGAAAAAGTATAAAAAAAATAACATGTGGTTTCACCCATTTTCACCTTGGAGTATATGAATTTTTTTTTAATAAAATAAAGTTTAAGATTTGCTCTTTTAATATTTTAAAATTCATAGTTTTAACACAATTAATTAATATTAATGTGATATAATTAATATTGACGTGATAATTGTGAACTTCACTTGTTTAATTTGTGTGGCTAACTTAAAAAAAGAAAAAAAAAAGTGAGGTCCACATATGCTGAGTCATCGCTATATTAGCATTAACTGACAGTGTTAAAACTATAAACCCTAATATTATGCATGGGTGAGAGTGAATTTAAAAGGAAAGGAGGAAAATAAAGGGAAAATTAGTATCCATCTTATTTGGCATCTATTTGTTTTTTTAAAAGGGAAAGGGATCAATTCATCCCATTCCCCTTATATAAGTCCTTATATATTTTTTATGTTAATATTATTATACAAATATTTTTTTATATTTGAATATTTCAATAATATTAGTTGGAATTTCTATTGCTTTTCTAGAATCATTTCTAACGTGAATGTAATAAATTTATTATTTTTTTAATGAATTCATTTTAATATATCTAATTCTATTTCAAAATTATTAATAGTGGTATCAAGTTTTTATTATTTGAAAATTATTTTTAAAAATTTAACATGACTAGTAAATTTTATTCTTATTGAAAATTTATGAGTGTTTTTCTTATTCTCTTTATTATTTATTTGGTATTTTTTTTTATTTTTTTACAATTATAATTCCGTCCCTTCCCTTTCATTCAAACAAAATAATATTATTTCCCCTCCATTCCCTTTATTAATCAAATTATAATTTGCCAAATAAAATAAATTGAAATTTTCTCTATTCCCTCCCTTTAAAATAATTTCTCCTCCCCTCTTTATTCTGTTGCCATGCATACTTGCATAGTGTAAAGTATTAATGAATTAAACCTCAAATTCCATTTTATACAAAAATAATAATAATACTTTTCCCTATTTTTTTTTTTATATAAATTAAGTCTCACATTTCGATCCACAAACAAATATACTCTTAATTAATATTTCACTCATTTGGCAAAAAAATAAAAATAATAATAATAATATTTCACTCTAATGTAATTAAGAGATAATATAATGATATGGACCTTCATATTATTTTTCATTCTTTATTTTTCTCCCTTAATTAAGATAACAATATTTCGATCGGTAGAAAAATCAAGATTATTTGGTATTATTTATGTTTTTTTTTCAAAATTTTCTATTAAAAATTTGTATTTTAAAAACGAGATTGATGAAATAAATAAAAACTACATTTTTTATATATAGCTTTTTCTTATTGTAAAGATATGTTTTTTTAAACACTAAATAATAAAAATATATAAATTTAATAGTAATTTTTTCATAATTGAGAAATAAAAAAAAACAAAAAAAAACACTGGCCTTGGATTATTATTATTATTATTGAGGGAATACTAGCTCTTAGATTACATATTATATAATAATATGTAAAACTAAAACTATTTGTTTTAAGATTATACTTTATGAGATTAAAAAAAAAAAAAATAGTACTTTAATCAGTAAAAAATGCAAGTATAATTTTTGAAGGAAGACGAATTTTAATATTAATAAAATTTAAAATTATTTTGTCAACTCCTAAAATAATTTTTTTGGCAAAAAAAAAAAAACTCCTAAAATAATTTTATTTTATTATTATAATAAAATATCACTTAAAATTACGTTTAATATGATGCAATTAAATAAATAAAAATACTATATATAATATGATTCCATTAAATAAAATAATTTATAAATAATTCCATTGAAAAATATTTGAGAATTTTCACTAAAAAATTAAAGTATAAAATCATTAATCACACCTATAAAAAATAAAATGATAAACATTAATTAAAATAATAAAAAAATCAAAATATACATTATAAAAAATTTTCAGAAAACTCTTTTTAATTAAGTCCTTAATTAATGCAAAATAAATAAATAAAAATAAAGGCTAAGAAGATTACAAGAATTGCTGAATTGGCCCACCATATTTGGAAAAATAATTTGTAAGGTAATTTATTCATTGTACAATCCCAATTCTCATCCACCACCACCGCCACCGCCACCGCCACCGCCACCATGGCAGTCCTGAAACTGAGTACGGCGGCTTGCTTTTGCGGCAAACCCTATAATTGGGCCCGCACCATTACCACCACCACCTCCACCTCCACCTCCACCAACGCTGCCGCCGCTCCTTTTGTTACATCTCACTCTTCTTCTTCTTCACAATCGCTGTCTTTAGCCCTAAATAGCAATAATAGAAGCGATTGGCGCAGGATAACATCCTGCGCACACTTTGCCTTTTATAATAGTAACAAGAATAACAACTTATTAGGGTTTTCTTTTCGTGCCCAAAAGCGTTTCTCTTTATTTTCTCGCAATTCTAGCTCCTCTTCTAACGCTCCAAAACCCGAAGGCTTCTCTGGATCCGATTCGTTATCATCTGGGTCGGGTCTTGTGGCTGAAATGGGATCCGATAACAAGGTCGAAGATGATGTTGATTGGTACCAGAATAACCATTTAAATGGTCCAAATCAGCCGCCGGAACCGGCGCCGACATCGCCGGCTTTGCAAAATCACAAAAAACAAGAGGATTCCCATTCTAAATTGCTTACGCTGCCTACAATTTTAACCCTCGGCCGTGTCGCTGCTGTGCCGCTTCTCATTAGCAGTACGTTCCATTTTTATATATATTTTTTAAATTTAGATTTTTGATTCATTTTATTATTTGATTTGAGGTGCAATTGTTTCTATTTAGTTATTTTTTTAATGGGAATTTTTTTTAGGTGTATTTTAACGATTTTTATGGTGTTTATAGTTTGATTTTGGCATTTGAATGTTGGATTCTTTGTTTCTTTTGTCTTGGGTATCCAAATTCAATTCAATAATAGCAAAAAGTTTGCATCTTGGCAATTTTGTAAATCTTAATAATTAATTATCCTCTTCAATGTGGACACTATTTGAGATTGATGTTATTTTTGTTCTTGATTAAAAAAAAAATGATGAAGTTGATTAATTCTAAATCTTTGTTTTGGCTTTATACAGGGTATAGCATTACTATATGATTTGGTGTTTTAAAGTATTTGTATGATCTCTCTGTATTGGATCTGTATTTGTGAGATCTAACTTGCTTTACCTACACTCCCTCTAGGGGTCATTTGGTTCATCTTAGTAATGAAATGGAAACGGGAATGGGTTTCTATCTATCCTTTGATATACAAAAGTTATGTTTTAGAGTATAATAAAATCTCATTTTTATGTTTAGTACTTTAGTTCAACTTATTTCAGGTGGAAATGAAATATGATTATGAGTATACTTGTTAAAATTATCTTCGAGCCTCATTTAGCTTGTCTTCAATTGAAAATTGGAATGGAAATCCTGGAATGAGATGT
>CATKHJ010591371.1:0-23416 GCA_949750685.1 Vernicia montana | reverse complement strand
CAAAAGTATAAGAATTAAGAGTTACCTCATCATCTTCAAGATCATCCTCTTGAGCCATCAAGCAAAGGTTGTCTCTCTCTTCTTCTTCATCATTGGATGAATCTTCATCACTTGAAGTGTCACTCCCACTCCAAGCCACATACACTTTTGTTTTCTTATGGAATTTTCTTTCTTTCTTGTCATTTTTCTTCTTATGCTTGAGTAGTGCACAATCTTGTCTAATGTGCCCGGTTTCTTGCACTCATAGCAAATAACTTCATTCTTCTTGTCTTCAACTTGTTTGCCTTTTTCTTTGTTGAAGTTTCTCTTCTTGAATTTCTCCTTTAAAAGATATTTGTTGAACTTGCTAAATTTTCTTGCAAGAAGCATCATCTCATCTTCATCTTCATCATCATCATCACTAGATGAATCTTTTTCTTCATGATATGCCTTTAAAGCAATAGATTTCTCTTTCTTGGAATTGCATTCCTTCTCTTTCTCTCTTGATTCTTGCCTTTTGTTTTGTTTCATCTCATAGGTGATGAGATTTCCAACAAGTTCTTCAAGAGTAATTGAGGCAAGATTTTTAGATTCCTTAATTGCATCAGTCTTAGAATCATATTTCTCCAGTAGAGACTTCAAAAGCTTAGTAGTAAGCTCTTTTTGAGAGAATATCTTCTCTAACCCTTTTAGATCATTCACAATGGTTGTGAATCTTTTGTACATATCAACGATGGTCTCTTCTTCATTGAGAAATTTTCAAAGCTAGAAATCAACATGTTTAGCTTTGAGTCTTTAACTTGGTTTGTCCCCTCATGTGTCATCTTCAAAACCTCCCAAATTTCTTTGGTCGTTCCACAAGCGGACACCCTATTAAATTCTTTGGCCATTTCACAAACGGACACCCTATTAAATTCGGTTTCATCTAAGGCACAAAACAAAAGATCAACAGCCTTGTCATTTAAGGCTAGCTTCTTCTTGTCATCGTTGGTGTAGTTGGATGGATCCTTTGGCTTGTCAGAATTTGCATCCATTGGAATGAATGGACCTTTTTTCTATAACTTCCCATAAGTTATAGCCTTGAGATCTCATGTGGAATCTCATCCTCACTTTCCATTGATTGTAGTTTGTGCCACAAAACAAGGGTGGCCTTGTGCTATATTGACCTTCTTGGAAAGTACACTTTGATATTCCAACCATAGCAATCGTTAGCTCTTAAAATCGTAGGATTTTATGAAATGCAAGAGTACAAACTCTAATACTAATTGTTGGCCTAAATATCGCAAATCCTAAAGGGGGGTGAATAGGATTTTCAAAAATCAATTTCAATTTAAAAACTTTTGCTTCGAAAAACTTGAATATTAAAACAATACTAGTGGAAGCAATTAATCAAAGCAAATAAGCAATTTTAAGTTTATATAAATATCTAAACCATTCAAACAAACAAGCAAATAATCAATAAATATAAAAGTGTAGGGAAAAGAGATTTAAACACAAGATTTATAGTGGTTCGACCAACTCCTTGTCTACATCCACTCCTCAAGTTTCACTTGAGATTTTCACTATCAACAATCCTTTTACGGGTGCAAGATCAAACCCAAGTATTTTTAAGTTCACACTCAAACTTCTTACAAGTGTTTCAATAGCTCATACTTATACCCAAGTGTTTTCAAGGTACACACTTAAACCTTTCCAAGTGTTTTATGGCACACACACAACTTTTACAATATAGAATGATTTGAGGTTTAGAGTCACTCAAGACTTTGACAAATAGCTAGTACAAAAGATAGAAGAATATAATCTAGTTTAGAATAAATTTGAACATACAAAAATGAGAAATGAAGCTTTTGTGTTCTAACTCAATAAACAAAGAATTTAGAGTTTGAGAGTTTTGATTTGCTTGTAATATATGTTCTTGATGTGTAAAACTTGTCTTAACTTCATCTTGAGTCTTTAGATATATATAGGTCTTCATTCCATACTCAAACAGTCATTTTAGTACTCTAAAAATGGTACTAGACAAGTTCCAACGGTTATATAACAGCTATATTCTAATGGCTAGTTCCAACGGCTATATCATGGCTATATAACAGCTATATTCAAAAATTTGAAATCTTGAGCTATACAACTCCAAATGATGATCTATTTTTTTTTTATTGGAAATTTGGAGAAGCCTACTACAACTTTATAGTTTTGACAAATTTCAAAATAATCTATATTCATACTCTAAAAAATTAGAATATTTTATTGCTCATCTAGTCATGACAGTTTGAACATACTTCAATATTTCACCCAATGCTTCTTCTATACACTTTAGATTGATGCAAGGATTTTTGCATATGAAACTACTTCCAGAGATACAAATATAGAGAAGGGAATATTCAAAATCACTTTGTATAATTAACTCCACTAATTCTAATTGACATCATCTGCTATTACCCAGTCTGACAGCTTGAGCATAATTCAATTAAAAATTCATAACTCCATTTTCTAAGCTCCAAAAATTATATCAATTTTTGTTTCTAAAACTAGACTAATGTAGATATCCATCCATATATAGTTTGCATTCATAAACTATCCCAATTAGTACAGTTTATTTTTCAAACTTCAATCAACAGTTTTGCTTCCATGAAAATCATCCTTCTTCACATGAGTTTCTTGGTTTCACATGCTCTTTTCATCTTTATGATTCAATTTCTTTACTTAATTGCATCAATAGTAATCAAAGATTACATAATAACAATAACAACACTAAACAAACTTATTAGTAGTAATAATATTTTGCATCATCAAAATCACATATAAAACCTTGGGGTCAACATTAATGATTAGATTTTCCTAAATAATATGATGTTCTCTCTCAAGACACAACATAAGTATTTATATTAACATTATGTCTACTCTCGTGACCATAAGTAATTAACACAAACCCATTAAGTTTTTTGAAAATCTTTTAATTAATCACAAATGAGTGTTCTTATCTCTAAGCAACACATACTTTAGGTCAATTATCTTAATGAACTAATATTGTGTTTTCACTCTTGTTACTTCACACAATATCTTAATTCATGTAATTAATGACCAATTAATTTCAAGCATTAAATCCTAAGATAAAAGATTAATTCTAACGATCAAACTCAATCAATTAAATATAAATAATCATAGGCAAATCAAAAGATTACATCTAAATTCTAAAAAGATAAATTTAGCTACTCATAATTAAGAAGGAAGAAATAATTAAATTAATAATCAATTTAGTAGAAAACATAATAACAACTTATTATTAAATTAAAGAATAAAAGTTTAGAAAGAACTCTTTTTGGGATATAGCATTTGGCGTACACGAGCTTCAAAACTTCTCTTATTGATCAAAATAAAAATAAAAAGAAATGAAACTAAAAAAAATATAATCTCTCTATCTATTTGTTTATTTGAATGAATGATTGAATGATGCATTGAAAGAGGGGTAGTAATGCCTATTTATAGGCCATTTCCATCTTCTTTTTCCACCATTTTGCATAATTACCTGCATCAGTAACTTAGGTTAGTCATCAAAATTTAAGCAACCTAATTTTAAGCACCCACATTTGACAATTTGCCTATATTAAGCAACCTAATTTAGGCACTCACATTTGACAAATGCAACAAATATGGGTTGACAATCTCTACCTCCTTTGTATAACATTTCAAAATTCTTTTTATTCTGCAAAATAAAATAAAATATTAAATTGTTAAAATTATTTATTTCTCAAAATAAATAATAATATTATTAAATTCTCAATAACTGAATCAAAATTTGAGTTTTGAGTTTAAATAGGTAAAATAATTTTAAGAAATTAAAGTTATCATTGGCCATTGCATTTAAACATTAAATATCTTTTTTCATGATTGGCCATAACATTGTTCTTATAGAACATAGACTGTTGTGCATTGAAAATTTTTGAATTGAAATGTCAATTTCTTCTATTTTTATTTATTTTGTTGGTCATGGATCACATAAGAAAGCATAACAAATTATGTGCTATTTGAGCATAAAATTTTCAAATTTATAATTTTTCAAATTTGTGTGATTATCATGATTAATTGATTAAGATTTTAAGCCTACTTTAGAATACAATTCAGTCATATTTAAAATCACTTCACAACTGAAATTATACGGTGATAAAATTACATAACATAATATGTTCTAGAAGATATATACTATTTTTATACCTCTAACATGCTCCTACAACAGCAGTATAGAGAGAGAAAATTTATAAAATATTTTGAACTTATTGCTTGCCTTATAGTGGCTAAAAAAGAACAATGAATTACCAATGAGAAATTATCAAGCTAGGCCCACTGCTACAACAACAGTCCCTGAAGTGAATGTTGTTGATAACCAAAAGTTAAAACTCAATAGTGAGACACTTTTGGTAGATCATGAGAACTATGGAAGAGTAACAACCCACATAGAGGACACAAAATAACTCAACTCAATATATAGACTCACTGAATGAGTAATTGGCTAAGATTTTACATTTTGTTTATTATTATTATTCTTATTGCTTTGATGGATTATATCGATAAGTTATTTATCTATTTATCCATATTATTTTGTGTATTATAATATATGACCAATTTCATTATTATTTTACCCTCAGTATATATGAACAACATTTTGTGTTGAACTTGAAGTTCAATAATTAAACCTTGAAAGTTTAGCTTGACGTGCCAATATGCATGCAGCTTTATTTCGGATTTGAATATTTGCATATCATACATACTCTCTCTTACAACTTGTATATGGAAATGAACCTAATATTTGTTATTTGAGATTTTTTTGTTGTGTCGCATATGTACTAATAGCACCACTTCAAAATGGGTCCACAGAGAAGACTCAAAATTTATTTTGATGTGGCATATTTCTTGACATTAGGGGGAGGAAAAACATATGTTAGTGCTAAAGAATGTCGAGAAATTTCCTAGAAGGAAAACCATTTAGACAGTTTTTGATCCATGTACAAGTCAGAGTGAACTAGAAGTTCAGAAAATAATACAGTTGCAACAGATTACAACTCAATTGCCAGATGCACTTAGAGATGTCAAAAGAGTGACAAAGTTTCGTATTCTAGCTGTTAATACCCTAGTAAGGGTTGTAGTTCCTATTGAAAATAGAAAACATGCTAGAAGCGTGGACAGTAAATTGAAACTAAAGATAAAAATTCTCAGAAAAAACAAGCAGCGTCATTAAGAAAATCTCCTGAAGAGAAGTCTCTTGAAGAGGAAGATCTTAGTCAAAGAGCTATAGCCAATGATGAGACACAGACTGAGACAACGAAATAATTAGATCCTGCAGATATGACTCCTGAAGTTAATGATCAGATAAATGAATATTATGAGATCTCGATTAATTTTATGATATAGGATAAATATTTGATAGAAATTCATTTATCGTCGACAATAAATTTGCCTCAATAATAGCTCTTGCTGTTTCAAGAGACAATATGGATCCATAACCTATGAATATAATTGAATGTCAGTATAGACATGACTGACCATCATGGAAAGAGGCAATTTCAGGCTGAACTAGACTTGCAAGGATTTCAGACCTATTATGCTGACTCCCCAAAATGTGAATGGGTGTTTGTCTGAAAGTGTAATGAGAATAATGAGGTAGTAAGATATAAAGCGAGGCTAGTTGCTAGAGTTTTTCGCAAAGACCTGGTATTCACTATGAGAAACGTATTCTCCTATTATGGATATGATCACGTTTCAATATTTGATTAGTATAACAGTTAAACAAAGGCTCGATATGTGCCTTATGAAAATGACACTTATATGAGAATCTTAGAATGACTAAAGATAACAGAAAGGAATGCACATCAAAAATGAGACATAAATTACATCGAATTGTAGAAATCCCTGTATGGATTAAAGCAATATGGACATGTGAGGTATAATCATTTGAGTGAATTCTTATTGAAAGAAGGATATGTGAATAATATATTATGATCATATGTATTCATAAAAAGACCATATAGTGATTCTATTGTTATTGCAGTATATGTTGATGATCTAAATGAGACTCATAACAAACTCTTGAAAAATGAGTACGAGGTGAATCTAGAAGAAACAAAATTTTGTATCGGCTTACAGATCAATTATTTATCCCCAAATGAGTCCTAATATACTAGTCTACTTATGTGGAAAATGTACTTAAGCAATTTTGCGTAGATAAATTTTTTCCCTTAAGTACACTAATGGTATCCGCTCACTAAAAGTGAAGAAAAACCCTTTTTAGACCTAAAGAAGATAACAAGAGCTATTAATTGGTCTTGAAGTACTATATTTAAGTGTTATAGTTGTACTTATGTATCTTGCAAATTGCATCAGACGTGATATTGCATTTGTAAGAAAAATTCATAGCTAGATATAGCTCTATACTTACCAATAGACATAGGAGTGGTGTAAAAGACTTATTGTGTTATCTTCAAGACACTTTTAATTTGATTATATTTTCATATAATTCATATTTGACATTGGTCTACATACGAATGCTAGTTATTTGTCTAATGTATATAAAGGTATATATCAGACTGAGTATATATTTACTTATGATGATATTGTAATTTTATAAAGATTTTTATGGTTCTGAAGTGCTTCAATAAAAATGCTCCCATTATATTGTTTGAGAATAATGCAATTTGTATTGCACAAATTAAAGGTGGATATATTAAAGGTGGATATATTAAAGGTGACCGAACTAGACATATATATTTCACCAAAATTCTTTATATGCATGAGCTCAAGAAGAGATATCCACCAAATTCGCACAAGTGACAACCTAGCAGACTTATTTACTGAGTGTTTACCTAATGTCATATTTGAATGACTTGTTTTATTGATTGATATGCCCCGTCTTAAAATGTTGTCTTTATCAGGAGAGCGAATCAGTATAAGATTATACTCTTTTTCTTTAGTCAAATTTTTATCTCACAGGATTTTCTCGACCAAAGGTTTTAATGAGATAATCTGTATAATGACAAAATAGCGCATGAATTGTACTATTTTCTCTAGCTATATTTTTTCCCACTGGATTTCTCTAGTAAGGTTTTTAATGAGGCATATTCATGGTGCAAGTAATATCTAAGGGGGAGTGTTATAAATAAATTATTATATATGGATATTACTTAAACATCCTTAATTATATATTTTAGAGAGATTATAATACAAAGTTATTTTAGTAATATTGTATACACCAAAATCCTGACTATTGATCTATATAAGGAAAGTTAGAGTTAATCTAATAATATGAGTTTGGAGCGTTTTTTCTCTCTATATATTTTTTTCTATCTCTCCTCTTTACTCTATTGCTTTATATGTTTATTATTGTTTTTGATATGCTGCGCTTCTAATTAACATTTTTGAGATGGTACTCAAATAATAACACTTTACACATCCTAAAATTATATCAATGTTGAAACTAGAGAACTCGGAAAAGAAAAATCATGTGTTATATATATATATATATATATATATATATATAATAACAATGCAAGAAAACCATCATTTCAAATCCGAGTAATTAATGTAGATAAAATTGATCATTGGCTTGGGTAAAAGTAAAAAAGAATGATAGTTCAACATATAAAGCAACTTAGGATATAAAGCAACTTAGATTTAATGATATAAAAAATCACTAAATTTTGATATTTTTTTAGATGTAATTACTAAAAAATATCAAAATTAATATTATGATCCGTTTGGATGATAATGATTTGAATTTTAGATTTTGATTTGAGTCAATTTCTTATTTGCGTTATTAATATTGAGTAAATTTTGATTTGATTCAAATACCTAGTAAAATTTATTAAATTTAAAAATTTAATATTTCAAATTCTCTTTTTTACCTAATTATTTTAAATCTATTATCTCTATTTTTAACCTAAAATCTCTATTTTTTTTAAAATTTAAAATTTAAAATTTCAAATTTTTTACACTGTCCAAATAAGAAATTATAAATTTATAGATTTCAAATCATAGATTTAAAATATAATATTTAAAATTTAAATTTTAAATTCAAATCCATATATCCAAATGCAACATTAATTAATCCTTATATATATATATATATATATATATATATATATATATATATATATATATATATATATATATTATTTGTTGACCTTTTCTTTTTATTTGTTCTCCAAAATAAACAAATAAAAAAAAAGTAATTAAAATGGAGTATACTAAACATATATAAACAATGCTATTATCTCATTCCTCTTACAATATTAGGGTCCATTTCTTTGAAAACTAGTGCCTAGTGATAAGCATTATTTGCTTATAATAATAAAAAAAAAAAAAAATCAAATTTATGGAATTTAATTATTTTGATTTTGTTGGTAAAAATGAATTTTGTTTTTTTTAAAAACTTTTGGTTACCAACTTAGTTAATATAATGGTATAGCCCAAATAACCTAATTGATCGAACTCATTAAAATTATATTTATTTTTGGTTGCTTAATCTTCCTTCGTGCTAATGTTTTCAATTTTTTTTTTAATCTTATTAATTCACTTTATAATTTTTTTTTAACTAAAATAAATAAATAAATAAAAATAAATCTAGAGAATTTAAATTAAAATAAATAAATCTGCATAATTTGAATCAAAGGTTATTATCGTCATTGTATCTCTATCCTTTCTCCCTATATTCACTCATCCTTCCCTGTCCTCAGAACCCTAGTTAGCTCCCCTCACTCTCTCTCCCTCTCCTTCTCTGTGTGTTTTTATTTTTCTCTCTTCTAATCTCTGCTTATTGTTTCGAAACCCTAAAACTCTCTTCGAGCTCTAAAGGTAAGCTCATCAGCTCTACAACAAACTTAATTTATCGTAAACGTTCAAAAAAATCTTTGAATTGAATTGAATTGAATTTACTCTGTTTTTTTGGATGTTTACAGGAGAAAAATGGGTGAAGTAAAAGACAACGACGCTTACGAGGAGGAGCTGCTCGACTACGAGGAAGAGGACGAAAAGGCCCCTGACACCGTCTCCGCTAAGGCAGCTGAATCTGCTAAGAAGTTAGTTTCTTTCTCTTTTTGATAATTAAATTCGCAATTTTGCTATTTATGTGTTGACTAGTTAATTGCTCTTAGTTTTAGTTTAATTTTATATAAATTATTGGAAGAAGTTTTATTAATTAGCTCTTATTGTGATTTATGAGCTAAAAAAAGGATGGGGATAAAGTGTGGAGTCTATGTATGGATTTGTGGTGTTATCTGTATTGGGAAATTGTTCCTTATTTGAAAGTTTGCTTTTTTATATCCTATTTTTGTACTTTGTTAATTTCTTTTAAAAAGTGGAAATTGTACTGTTATTCTTAACTATGACCTTGTGCTACTTAGAGAACTGTATAAACCTTTCTACTTTTAAATATGCTTTTATGAGTTGTGTTTGTTTTATTGTAGCATATTTATGAATTTTCAGTTTCTGGTTTTCCTTTGTACAGGGAACAATCCTCTTGTTTTGACTTTATAATGAAAATATTTCTTGTATTGATATTGATTTACTTTGAACAATGCCAGGGGCTATGTTGGAATTCACAGTTCAGGATTCAGAGACTTCCTGTTGAAGCCAGAGCTTCTACGAGCCATTGTAGATTCTGGATTTGAACATCCTTCGGAAGGCAAATTCTTTTGACATGTCTTTATCTAATATAGTTTTCTTTTTCTTAATTATTCTTTTGACCACAAATAATATGAAGTGAATGTAGAAAGGTTTATGGAGTTGGCCACTCCTAATCATGTGGGCTTTTGGGGAATGGTTTGTCTAATGTCTGAGCCATCAAATCTGTGATATGTGTGTGTGTGTGCATAGTTTTATGGTATGCTGCACTGTACTTAACTGATTCCTTGTATATTACAGTAGATTAACTGATTCCTTGTATATTACAGTAGATGAACAGTTTAAAAGAATTGTATAAAAATAGAAAAAATAATATAATAAATGCCCTGAAAATTAAAGGTTAAAAACACCAGTTTAAAACTCATGTTTTTATAATTGCCAATGTGATTGAGATTATGAAGCACAAAGAAAAAAAGTGATAAGTGGATTGTAGTTGAGAATTGAAGTTGTGGAAGGCTTAGGACTATGTATATAAATTCATTTTTTTTTTCTATTTGTTTTATTATTATTATTATTCTTGTGTTTAGGTATGTTTCTCTGTGTCTCAATTTAATTAGTGAAAAATTGTTCCCTTGAATGTGAGAAATGGTATTGTTTTTCTGACTATTTAATCCATGCAGCTGAAAAATTTTTCTCTTTGGTGTTGTGTATTTGTTGCTCGGAAATTTTCTCTTCTTTTGACTTATTTTGTTTTTTTATTTTACAGGTAATTTCTATTAACTATACTTGCCAAAAGATATCATTTCGGCAAAAAAAACTGGTCTTGGTAACCTTTCCTTTAAAAGGATCTGGAAGGTCTTTATACTCACTGAGGATTCATCCACTACGATTTTGTTTCCTTCATCAGTACAACATGAGTGCATCCCTCAAGCAATCCTAGGAATGGATGTCATCTGCCAAGCAAAATCTGGGATGGGGAAGACTGCTGTTTTTGTTCTGTCTACTCTGCAGCAGATTGAGCCTGTTGCAGGTCAAGTTGCTGCACTTGTTCTTTGCCATACAAGAGAATTAGCATATCAGGTATGTCTCCTAGTTTTGATTGCTTTTGGAAGTATAATGGTTCTCAAGTGTGACTAATAGTGTAGATCTTTCATTTTGGATTTCAATGTCATCTTTTTGATTCTGAAGATTCATTAGTTTGTGCTTTATACAGATATGCCATGAATTTGAGAGATTCAGTACCTATTTGCCTGATATAAAGGTCGCTGTCTTCTATGGCGGAGTCAATATCAAGGTTCACAAGGATATACTAAAAAATGAATGCCCTCATATAGTTGTTGGAACACCTGGAAGAATATTAGCTCTAGCAAGAGAGAAAGACCTTGGGTTGAAGAATGTCAGGCATTTTATCCTAGATGAGTGTGACAAGATGCTTGAATCGCTTGGTATGTTACTTAGGTTTCATTCAGTGAAAAAAATTGCAAACATTTTTCCTTTCAATTATACATTATTATTTTAATATCTTGCTTTTGTTTATGTTTGTTTGCATCTTTTCCAGACATGAGGAGAGATGTGCAGGAGATTTTCAAGATGACTCCTCATGATAAGCAAGTTATGATGTTTTCGGCAACACTTAGCAAGGAAATTCGTCCTGTTTGCAAGAAATTTATGCAAGATGTAATGATTTATTTCCACTTATAATATAATCTGCAAATGTTTTGTTTAGTTTGGGTTTTGCGCTTTGATCGACATATATGATCCACTGCAGTTTTGATGGTATTTGTGCATTAACGTTTCTATTTTCAGCGAGAAACTACAGAATTTGTACTGATTTGTGGTTTAGTTGTCTAGTTAAATGGTTTGTCATGATGGGCATCTAAATTGCGCAGATCAAATATTTTAGATTGCATTGGCTTCTGGGTAATGCTAGCTTGACTGCAGTCTGCTGATTTCCTTTTTTATGATGTTTGATCCTTCCAGCCTATGGAAATTTATGTAGATGATGAGGCCAAGTTGACTCTCCATGGTCTTGTACAGGTATCTATAGCATGATACCACATTGTTTGTCTTGGATATCAACAAACTGTATTATGCTCATTTAATGCCTGCCTTTTTTTCTTCAGCACTATATTAAATTGACTGAGATGGAGAAAAATCGCAAGTTGAATGACCTGCTTGATGCCTTGGATTTCAACCAAGTAGTTATTTTTGTCAAAAGTGTGAACAGAGCAGCTGAGCTGAACAAATTATTGGTGGAATGTAACTTCCCATCAATATGTATCCACTCTGGAATGTCCCAGGAAGAAAGGTATTAATTCTTGCGATGTATGACATTCCTTTCTCTATGGTTTAATGCTCTACTAATATGTTAGTTGTTTCATCAGCTGTGGTACTCAAGCTGAGTCTTAAGATTTCTTATCATGAAAAACCTGTATGCATTTGAGTTGCCAACCTGCTATTTGACTAGGTTGGTTGAGGTTGCTTTGATATTGGAGACAATTAACCATACAATATCATGTAATTGAATATTGTTTTCTTCTTTCGTTCTTTTCTTAATAGGCTTTTTTAACTGTAGGAAGCAAGCATGAGAACTTGATTTTATTTTTACACTTTATCATTTCTCTTTTAAGGGTTTTGCCAGTCAATTAGTTGAAATGCTATTGTTGATTTTGGATCCCCTCTCTTTATTTGCACATATTTATGTGTGTATGAATGAATGCTTGTTGAGGAGGTGTTCAACAATATGGTAGTTGAAATGGGTCTAATATGAACATTATCCTGGTCCCGGCATATGCTCTACTTGATCTGGATGTTGGTTCCAATTTTGGGGTTTATCTGAAGTATCTCACGTGCTGTCAATCATATTCATAATCAATAAGTTCCCTAAAAGGCAACCTGGAATTAAACGAGGGAATAGAAACTTCGCATTAGACAAATTTGGGGAAATTCAAGTCTGTTTAAGGTTGATCATTTTAAATTCAACTTAAACTTAAATAATAACTTGTAATGTGGTGTTCCAAACTGTCACCTTGTGATGGCTTGATGCTTATTGGAAACAAAATTTCTGAACTATTTCAGTAGTTGGTACAAGGGTTAATTCTGTTATTTGGATGTAATGGGCTATTTTGCATGTTAACTTGCAGCATCAACAACTGTGAAGTTTTGGTTGATACCCTTAATTCAAAGCTCAAATGGGGTATTTGGACCCCAACCTATTAGTGCCTTCACCCTCAATCTATTTACTAACCAACTTTTTGGGCCTAGGGCTGTAAATGGAGAGGCAAGCAAAGCTCAGGCTGTAGCTGAAAATGTGTTTTGGGCTGAGTTCACGCTAGCCCACAACATTTTTTTTTCATTTCTTTGTTCATTTTTCCTTTTTTAAATTTGTTGAATCTCAGTTTTAAACTCTTTATCATTTATTGCCATACAGTGTGTGAATTTTATACATTAATACTAGTCTAATAATAAAATAAATATAAAATAATAGACCTTGGAAATTAAACAGAGCTTGTCAAATTACTTAAAAGTTTGTTGCTTTACTTGAAATTTTTTCTATACTTCTGCTTCTAAGAATTTTTACTGGAGAACTTGTGAAATTTTCATGTGTTCATTTTATTTTATTTTTTCTTTTCCCCTCTCCTTATGCCATACTGTCATTTTTCTGTTTACTTGTTATTTATATCATGCTTATGTTGGTCACTTTATTTGCATTATTTTTTGCTGGCAATCTTTTTAAAAATCATATTGATGTCACTTATCTATAGTGTAAATAAAAGAGGAAAAAAAATGAGACAAGAATGGTAATTGAAATATATGTTTTGCATGGTATATTGAGTTAGATATAAAAGTGAATTGAGTTTTTTTTATATTATACCTTTTTCTTGAATTATGAAATTGTTCACGTGTCTTGTATTTTGTGGTTGCTGTGTTTAAGGTTGACAAGGTATAAGGGTTTCAAGGAGGGGCATAAGCGAATTCTTGTTGCGACTGATTTGGTTGGAAGAGGAATTGATATTGAACGTGTTAACATTGTCATCAACTATGACATGCCAGATTCTGCTGATACCTACCTGCACAGGGTATGCTGCATGTGCATTATTTCATTTTGTTGTTAGATGGTTTGAGTAAATAGCAGTCTAGAAAGTGTAAATGAACCTCATTTTATCTTCTATTGCAACTGTGATTTCAATTTGTTGACAATGGCAGGTGGGTAGAGCTGGCAGGTTTGGCACCAAGGGCCTTGCAATTACATTTGTCTCATCTGCATCTGATTCAGATGTTCTGAATCAGGTAACTTGTTCTCCTGTAATTTCAGTCGTACCATTCACCACTTTTACAGCCTTTTATCTTCTACACTTTTTCTCAGTGATAACCATAGGTTACATTATATTATAATGGTTTCAGGTTCAAGCAAGGTTTGAGGTGGATATAAAGGAGCTCCCTGAGCAGATTGATACTTCCACATATAGTAAGATCCCATCTAGTCTCTATTTCTGGTTTAACATTTTGTTCCATTTATAATACAGAATCTAATAGCTGGCATGTAGTCTTTTTGTTGTGAACTTTGCTGGAACCAAAATGTTCAGTGGCCTTGTCTCCTTGGGATTAGGGATGGCAATGGGACAGAGAATTCTCTCTTTTTATCCCATGTTGTGGGGATGGGGAGTAATACTAACGCGTGTATGCTATTAGTGTATATATATATAATCATGAAGTTCATTTATATTTTAGTTTGTAATATACTAATATTTTATTCCTAATCTAATATAATTAAAGTTGAAAAAAGAAAAAAATGAAGCAGGGAGTGAGGATCCTTGCAGGGATGAAGTATTCTCCCTGTTTTGGGGACTGATAAATTCCACCCCCCCTGTTCTGCTGTCATTCCTAGTTAATTTTTAAGGTCATGGTCTTGATGTAAGATAAATTCATTTTGACGCTGCCATTTTTTCAACTAAAGGACACCAAGCAAGGATTGACCAACTTTTGAAGTCTAAGCATCATTAGTATGCCAATAAGACTTCACTGCCATGGCTCATGGATGGATTGTATCTTTTTGGGAGGGCTTGCTTTTCCATGATTTCTCATTTAAATTGTAGTCGAACTAATAATCTGATAACCTTTTGACTGAAGCTAAATCGAACCTTTTATCTCTTTATCTCGTTAGTGGTTTCTTCTATATTGGGTTCTGCTATTTGTTAGACGTGAACAAATAGTCCTCATATCCCGCTTAAGCAGCAGCGGTTTATGTTTGTAGATTTGGGGAAAATAAATATGAATTGTGCTCAAATAATCAAATACTTAATTTTCTTTCAATCCATTGTTATGAATCTGACATTTTTCCTATCTTATATGCAGTGCCATCTTGATGGACACATTGTAATTGATGGTTGATGTCATTGCAAGCTTAATGCAAGAGGGAAAGATTCAAGTGGGCAATGATTTGTTATCTTGTAATATGTAGGGAATTTAATTTATGCAGGAATATATTTTAACTTGGCGGTAGTGATTGACTTCAAATATTGAGCTTCTAGTAAACAACTTGAAAATTTGAAACTTTGGGACGTTTTGGGGTAATTTGTTAGTCCCTTATTGTTTAATTTTTCCTGTTGTATTTTATGTTCTGATTTTTGCTAGGCTATTGCATTGATCAAACATGAGGTAAAACTACAGCTGCTACTATTACTAATATATTATTCTGATGTTGAATCTAGGATGACATTTAGGGTTTGATTAGCATTGTTATTTGAGCTGCTGTTGAGAAAAACAGTGACAAAAATGTTATTGAAATCATTTTGAGAGTAAATTTTGACATGCTCTAATAACAAATTTTTCAGAACATTTAAATAATTTTTTTTTTTCAAATCCCTTTTTTTATTTTTTTGGCCAAAGCAAATCCCTTTTCTCAAATTTTAGAAAATCTGGTTATAATGCAAATTAATTTGGTGAGCATATGGAAAATAGTGATGGGACATTTGTTTTTGCCTATTTTTGTTATGTTTGGCTCAACTAAAGGGTCTAAGGGGGCGTTTTGAATAGCGGTTCAATGCCTGTTTGAGACTCAAAATAGCTGTATTTTATTGTTGGGTAAAATTTTAAATCAGCAGCGGATGTAATAAGCAGTGTTGTTAAAATTGGATTAGACTGGCCGGTTGAATCGGTTAAATTGAGAATTAGTCACTGATTTGATTTTTAAATCATAAAAAATCGGATAAATTATGAATCGAAAAAAATCAGAAAAATCGATGATCGGTCGAATCGAAATTTTTCAAAACGATACAGTTTTGAAAAAAAAAATAAAAAAAAAAAAAATTGTAAATAAATTAAATTGAATCGATCAGACCAATTGATCAAACCAATTAGATAGTAAATCAACAAGAAAATCGATTCAATTTTCGGTACAGTTTTATCAACGATGGTAATAAGCTCCAAGTAGGAGCTGGAGCTTTTTGCCAACTGCTATTCTATCTTTTTATGAGTTGGCAAAACTACCGCTCTTAAGTTGTTTATTATCAAATAAATAACTTAAGAGCAGTAGATGGTGACAATAAAAAATAAAAAAAAATGTCACTTATTATTATTAAATAAAAAATAGATGGTGATAATTATATTATTATTATTATTATTATTATTATTATTATGATGTTGTTAATTTTATAAATAAAATAAAATATATAATATATTATTATTTTAAAAAATAAAATTTGATTTTTTTAGTCATTTTACATATAAACAACAACAATTAACCACAATTTTAGCAAACACTTAATACTTTTAGGCTATTATCTATCGGCTAGCCGCAACAAGTATCAGCCACCAAAAATAATTAAACTAAACAAATACTAAATTATCAATGGCTACTAGTTATTTTTTCTCTTAAACAATTGAATTGGGCGGTTCTATATATTTTTCAAAACACAATTCTAGTAACGATATTTTTCGATATCAAATGTATGCTACATTTGATCTGTATACTTGTGAATCAAGTGAAAGATACTGAAATTAGTACGAAATGCATTGAATCTTTATCCTGCTGACTAGAATTCCATAATTGGATCATCTGAAGATATTTTCCCTAAGAAAATTTGACCATTAGTATTAAATAAAAAAGAAAAAAAGTACCTGCCTTGTAGTAAAAGAATCCGCAAATATTTGTTTCTAATTAGATGCAAGAGATTTACAGAATTCACATGTGTAGTGACATTTCAATTATCCCCAAAAGTGCATGATTTACTTTCTAGAATAGGAAAATACAATATCAGGAAAATAGGTTTCTATTTTCCCAGTTCTAATGCATCTGCAAGTAAAAACTTGAGATTTCTTCTTGTTGAAGATTTCAAGTTTTAATTTGGTTGAATAAACAGACTACACAAAGAGAAATAGTTAGCAGCGGCCTGCAACTATTTCCAAGTACCAAAAAGAAAAAATGAAGTTACAAAAAAAAAAAAAAAAAAAAAAAAAGAAAGAACTTTTACAATTTAAGATTGTACTAAAGACATGTTTATCAGTTTGTTAGTCCCTAGGCCAACCACATTATATATGCTTTAATTATGAAGTGAAACAGTGCAACAATTAATCTAAAATTAGAGTTTGAAATTCCAATGTTTCAGTCATTGCTTAATTTGTGAAAAAACAAAAAAAACTCTTATTATGGCAATCAAGTTGAGTTACTTGTGAGCATATCAAGTAATTATAAAATATGCTTCTTCCCCTAAAAAAAAAAAAAGTAAAAAAATAAGCTTCTGCGTAAATCAGATTATGACATTTTCTTTGTTTAGCGGTATCATAACTCTTAGAAATGAGATATGGACAAGAAAAAAATACATATACAGAATCCACTTGGATTTTCTTTCCTCAAGAACCAATATAGACAACCTTATATATTGCTTTGTGTTATAGACCAATGCACTTACTCTACATTGAAAACTTGTTCTTGTCTTCCTCCCCCCTTTCATTTGTTTTAACAATGGTAAGGAGTTTATATCAATCAATTAGCATGCATACTTCAAGCTTACAATTAATGTGTAAAAAGCACATCCCCCAGTGCGCGAGACTTCCTATTTTCCTAGGAGTCAAGAAGACAGAGTAATAAAAGTTAATAAATCTTTTGGACTAATTTTTTATTTTTTACATACTTTCAGGATCCATATACCATTCTCTATATATTTAGCCTAGTTTCAGCAATGGTCAATGTTATCTCAAGTAAAAGTACTTATAATGTTCTAAGATATGGGGCAGTTGGCAATGGATATGCAGATGATACGCTGGTACTAAAACCTCTCTCTCTCTCTCTCTCTATATATATATATTTACTAGTGTATTAATTATTTTTAGTTAAAGCGATAAATATTTTCAGATGATTAAAATTTTTCTTGAATTCGTGAATTGCAGGCATTCGTTAAGGCATGGAATGATACATGTAATGATAAAAGCACACCTACTATGATCATTCCTAGTGGAAAGATATTTTTGGTGTATCCTACAAACCTTGTAGGCCCTTGCAAATCAAGCAACATCAATGTTGTGGTAAGTAATAGAAATCTCCAGTCATTAAGGGGATTCTGAGGCCTAAATCAACCTGTTGACAATAAATTTATCTTCAAGACCAAATGATAATTTCTTTCTGTGCAAAAAAAAATCAATTTTAACATTATTGAGTTTATCCGCTGCAAAAAGACAAAAACCTGATGTTAATACAAATTAACAGTAATACTGCCCGATGCATAAACATTGCAACTAAAAGTCTTAATGACACTACCAGAAACATTTGACGACACTATCAATATATTGTTAATGATTATTTCTAACATCAAGTATCAAAAAAGGTTAAATCCATACTGTTAATTCCAATATTGTTGTAGAGTTATTTTCCTTATAGTGATTAAGAGTAACATTGCTGTTCCTTGTTTCTTGCAGCTATCAGGAAAGATTATAGCACCTGAGAATCCCAATGATTGGAAGGGGAAAAATTTGGGAAGATGGTTAGCCTTTCGATATGTAAATGGGCTAACTGTAACTGGCAATGGCACCCTAGATGGTCGTGGAAAGCGCTGGTGGGACATCTCCTGTAGATATCATCCTGGAAATGTATACAAAACTCATAGGAATTAATCCCATAAATATTACATTTCTTTCTTTTCCCAAAGTTTTCTTTTGAAATTTTTTTTTAACTTTGTTTAATTTCTTAACAGAAGTGCAACAAACTCGCTCCTACGGTGAGTATATATATATATATATATATATATATATATATATATATATGTATCTACATAGTTTATTAGTATAAAATTAGGTCAGCACATGAACTAATTTGTTACTTTTGCGTTTCAGATACTCAGTTTTGAGCTTTGTAAAAATGTTCACTTGAGAGGAATTAGCACTGTGCAAAGTGGTGGAGGTCATTTAGTTATCTTTGGTTGTGAAAATGTTGAATTTGCATCATTGAATCTGCAATCACCTGCAAAAAGCCCTAACACAGATGGTATCCATATTTCACATTCACATTCTGTGTCAATCCATGATTCGGTTATTGGCACTGGTAATTGATCACTGTCTTGAATTAATTAAACACTTTCTTTAAGTTTAGCCCTTATTTTAATTAATTAGGTTTTAATTGGGGTTATTTGATCTCGCAATCTCACAGTCCTGGAAATAGTTCTAATGCCTTTTATATTTAACTGAGGTTATTTGATAATTAACAGGTGATGATTGCATTTCTATGCTAGATCGTACATATGATATTAACATCACTTATATAGACTGTGGACCTGGTCATGGTATAAGGTAAGTGAATTTTGGTACTAATTAATTCTCAATTTTTTATAATTAATGTGTACCTAATGCAATTTGGCATCTTTTTTGCTTTCATTTTTTGCAATAGCATTGGAAGCTTAGGTGCAAATGGAGAAGAGGTAGATGTACAGGACATAGCTATTAGACATATAAACTTCTATAACACAACCAATGGTGGAAGGATCAAGACATGGCAGGTATGAACTTATATGTATAGGACACAATTCAATTTTCAAAACAACACAATTCATTCTGTTATTGAGCTAAATAGTCTACTAACAGTTATCTATGTAGAAAATCGAGAGTTTAAATATTGACTTTTCGATGTATTAAGAAAAAATACCTAATTTAATTAACATTAAATTTCTCTCTTTTAGGCCGGGAGAGGTCAAGTTCGAAACATTCAGTTTTCTAATATACACTTTACACAAGTGGAAAATCCAATAATTATCGACCAACATTATGGTGAACCAAAAAATTCACCTCCGAACAAATATGTAAGACATTTTTAAGTTCTTGTAAATGTTATGTGACATGTCTATATTATTAATTATTATGGAAAGAATGATCCAAGCTCAATTTACATAAATTGAAAATTAACCATTTTTATTATGTTTTGTTTTTTACAGAAAACTGGAATTCATATAAGCGACGTGCAATATTCTGGATTCTTTGGGACTTCAAAGACAGAAGTGGCTATTAATCTGAATTGTAGTGACAATGTGCCTTGTACAAACCTCAGCTTGGAAAATATTAAATTGAATTATGGAGCATCAGGAAAAAAAGTCACTTCTAGCTGCAATAATGCTTATGGATCTGCTGATGGAATTGTTGAGCCTAAGTCTTGTCTCCGATGAAATTGAAAAATAAGAATAATAATAAAATCTAGATCCTTTTCCTTTGCATACAGTTAGTACAAAAAATAAAAAAAATCAAAGGACTCAGCAATGTTAAATGTTAGCAATAGTTAATTTGTATTACTGATTCCTCTCTAATGATGAATATTTAATAACACTTTCAAAGTTTAGCCCTTTTTGAATCAAATGAGATGAAATTATATGGTGAAATGTTTGTCTCATTGTGCTAAAAAGTTAAGAAATTTAATTACATTTTTATATCTCTTTCTTCTTTATAGAATGTTTGATCGACCGGAAAAAAAAAAGAAATGGTGAGTGAAATTGGGGAAGTTGATCATAAAAATAAATTTCGTTTTTAGAGAATCTTGTTATTATAATTGAATAATTTCATAAGTAAATTACATTAATGGTTTCTAAATTTTACACTTAATTTTAATATCATCATATAACTTCAATTTATCATTTTTTAGTCACTAAATTTGATTTTTATTTTAACAAGAAATTATTTATTAGAATCTAATAGACGAAATATTAACATTATATTCAAAATAAAAATTTCTATTAAAAAATTTATTATTTTCTAATAAGCTAATTTGAGATCCATTTACGTTAATCTGGTCAATAAATGAAATAAGTTAAAAAAAAAAGAAAGAATATTTAGGTGGGTTTCATTTACTTACCGAAATTAGTGTGAATGAGTTTCAAATTAACATACTAATAATGAATATGTCACTTTCTAATGGAATTTTATGTTTTTATAAGTGATCTCTTATTAAAATAAAAATTAAATTTTAATGACTGAAAAATGATAAATTAAAATTATTATCATATTAAAACTAAGTTCAAAGTTTGATGTAATTTTGGGTATACCAAACCGGCCAGTAAATATATAAGACAGATGAATTCAATGTAAAAATGACTTTTTTTTTTTAAGCATTAAAGAAAGAAATAAAATAATCAATAATATAATATTCTATCTCATGAAGTGATAAAAGGAATAAATTCTTTAATGGAAAAATTAAAGGTAAAAATTTTTTAAAATAAAAAGTGCAATATTATTAAGATAATTTACGATTTAATCCCTAAAATTTGTCTAAATTAATGACTTTATCCATTCAATTTGAGAAATGAACTTTTTAATAATTTTCTGAGGTTTTATTCTGTTACACTAAATAATCATTCTGTCAAAAATTTCAATCATTTTCCGTTAGTCAACTATAAAAATAATATTTTAATATAAAATTCCATATTTTTATACTAAAAATATCCAGCATCTCTAATTTTCTTTTCTCTCTCTAAAATTCTTTTACTTTCTCTCTCATCTCTAATACCCCTCATCCCTCAAAAGCAACAAATCCATTTTCCCATTTTCTTTTCTCTATTTAGACATCCATTGAGTTCAGACATTAATTTGTGTTGTGCTCTTGTTAGATTGAAATGGGTTTCAGCAGGTCTCAAAAGCCCAGCACTGGAGTCTTCACCAAATGGGTTTCCATCTTTTGCATTGGTAGCTTCTTCTTAGGTGTTCTTATTGTTTTCGATTTCAGGTCTTTTTTTAGAACCCATGTATGCGATCAGGATTTTGGCTCTTCAGTGTTTATAATTTTGCTTTAAATTGTTGAGAGGGCAATTGCACACCCTCAACTTTATGTGGCTCTGCCACTGGAGACAGTTAACCCAGTTTCCAAATTATAATATTTCCCATTAATTAATTTCCATACCCATCTCAAGCATCAATTTCCAAATCCAAACCCATTTCTCAAATAATAGAGCATGCCATTTTTTCATCTATTCTCATTTGCTGATAAGTATGATTGGTTGCTTATGATCTCTAGCAGTGTAGGAGTTATTATTCATGGTTCTTCAATGCCATTGTTTTTCTTGTTATTTGGTGAAATGGTTAATGGATTTGGCAAGAATCAATCTGATTTGCCTAAAATGACTCATGAAGTCACTAAGGTTTGTTTAAAAATCCAATCTTTTTTTTTTTATACTTAATGTTAGATCTGAGAGATTTATTGCTTAATTTTTTTTAACCTTTCTTGTGTTGATTATTGCAGTACGCTCTATATTTCGTGTATCTTGGCCTTGTTGTATGCCTATCATCATATGTAGGTATAGTCTTTTAACTTTTTCTTGGCCTTGGTTGATTCTCGGTTGATTCTTGGCGCCGCAAGTGTTGGGAATTAACGCAAATTTTCTATATGCCAGATTTATGAGAGAGGGAGCAAAAATAATAAATAACACACACAATTACATAGTTCGGCATAAATTTGTCTACTCCACGGGCTGCTGCAGACCTTTCACTAAATGGAGAAAATATACAGTGTTTACAACACTCACAACTCAAGAAAATTTCTCTCAATTTTCCCTCAACAATTCTCACTCTTCTCTCTGCACCTCACCACTCTCTATTTTTACAACTTCACAATACACTAAAGAACATGAAAATAGGGTGCTGTATTTATAGAGCCAACAGCTCATTCTTCACGCGTATTTGCCACCTAATTTTCAATTGCCACTTTCATTTTTATCAAAAAATTTGGCAACCTTTGACAAGTGATACTTTTAAAAAAAAAAAACGTGTTGGTTGTTGGTGCAGCTGTTGAGTTGTAAACTTTGACAATCTCCCACTTGAAGACTGATTTCAATCTGTCTTCACACCTCGATCAATGCAGCAGCTCTTCCTAGCCTTGTCATTTTTGCAGGCCAACTGAAGTTGAACACAACTTCAGTTTGTCGATAGTCACCGACTTTGTTAATATGTCAGCTGGATTCTTGCTTCTTTGGATTTTCTCCAGTCTTAACACCTCATCCTCTAACATAGATCTGATGAAGTGATAACGAAGTCCAATATGCTTGGTTCTAGAATGAAATGCTGAATTCTTCGCCAAGTGTATTGCGCTCTGCCTATAACTGTGCAGAACATTCTTCTCTTGTTTGAATCCCAGCTCAGTTAACAAACTTTGAAGCCATATCATCTCTTTACTAGCTTCAGTCACTGCTACATACTCTGCCTCTGTAGTGGATAGAGTGACAATCTTCTGTATCCTCGACATCCAACTAACAGCGGTATTTCCAACTGTGAATATATAACCAGTGGTGCTTCTTTGGTGATCGACTTCACCTCCAAAGTCCTCGTCTACGTAGCCTTGTACCTTTAAATCTCCTTTTCCAAAGTA
>CATKHJ010591350.1:0-17338 GCA_949750685.1 Vernicia montana | reverse complement strand
AGCACACGCATTGCCCAAAGTTTGACCAAGGATTAATTTGATAAAAATTGCCAAGTATGAGGACTTAGATGACAAAAAAGGTGATTTTGTCCTGATTTGTCCCCAGGTGCCAAGTTCAAGGACTAATTTGGCCATTTTGCCAATTAGTTTGTTTGGATGGTCAATTATTTGAAATGATGCTAGATTTAAATTTGAGTTTCAATAGCAAAAATATTTAAAATAAATATGACAAATTTTAAATAATTGTTCAATCATTTCAGATGATTATTATTGAAATGGTCTATTTTATTAATTACTTCACTAGGAATTTAAATTTTTGCTTCTAGCTAAATTTTTGCAGTAATAAAAATAATATATACATATGAAAAAATGAGATGAACTCATTTTTTATGAGATTAAAACAATACAGAGGTTATAATGATTTAATTAATAGCAATAATAATAATTAATGAAAAGAAAGCATGAAATCCAACCAAAATCAATTGTCATCATAAAAAAAATAAAAAAAAACAAGAGCCACAAAATGCAAAGAGTGTATTTTTTTTAACAATAAATAAAAAGAGAGTATAAAAATAAATGAGAGAGGGTAAAAACATAAAAAAAATAAAAGTGGACGTAAAATTATAATTAAAAATTAAAAATTAAAAAAGAATACAGGGATAATTTCCTCTTTTTTCTTTTCCTCTTTTCCTTGAAGAAATCAATCCAACAACAAAGTCCTCTGTCCATTGAATTTAGGTAGGGTTGCAAATGAGTCAAGCCGTTCGCGAACGGCTCGGTGTTCGCCTCGATAAAAACTCGTTTGCATTCGGCTCATTTTATAAATGAGTCAAACTTGAACCTTACTTTAAGGCTCGATTAATAAACGAGTCGAGTTTAAGTAAAGCAAAACTCGGCTCAATTAGGCTCGTAAACAACTCGATAATAAGTTCACAAACATGCTCGATTAATAGGCTCGTGAACAATTTGATAATAAGCTTATGAACAATTTGATTATTAATATTATTATTAACTTAATAATTTTGACACTCCAAAAAATATATTTTAATACTCTTATAAAATTTTTGGTAATTCAATTTGATTAAAATATATATATTCCTGATTAACATAATTTAATATTTTCTTATTATGTAATTTAATATTCTAATTTTTAAAAATATCTTTTTTATTAATTACTCATTCCATTCCTTTTTATATGACGTTTTTGAAGGAATTTTTTTTCCAAAATATCTGTCACTTTAGAAAACCAATAAGATTTTAATTTATTTTTTTCAATTATATCTTTATTATCTATTTTATAATTAATACACATATTATCCATTACTTTATAATCAAAAAGGGTAATTTAGTCATCTTATTTTTTGAACTTAACGTAATTAATTATTTCTTAATCTTTGTGAAATAATAAAAAACGACACATAAAAAAGAATGAAGGGAGTAATATCTTCATAGTACATGTAATGCTCAATTTTATGATTAAATTTTTTTTTCTACTAATTAGATGCTTTTGCTTTTATGTTAGTTTTAAGTATTTTTGTTATAATTATTTTATTAGAAATAAATATTTAGAATATTGAGTATTTTGATAAATTATAAACGAATTTCAAAACGAATCGAACTTGAGTTTAACTGAATTATAATTTATTAACGAGCTAAATTCAAGTTAAACTCGAGTTTGACTCGAGTTTAAACGAGTCAAACTTGAATATAATTTCAAACTCGATCAAAAGTTCGAATTCGAAAAAAAAATATTAAACCGAATCTGAACATGTTAAGTTCGGTTCGGCTCGGCTCTATTGCAGCACTTCTTTTAGGGCTACATGAAATGAGATATAGTTGGGCTTTTTCTCAGGCTGGGCTTTCTCTTAAAATGACCGATTCTTTATTGGAAAAACGACTATGTTTGCAAATTATAGGAGTTGTCTTTTGTGTCGTTCTTGTCAGATGACATCCTGTTAGAGGCATTTTTTGTTTGTTACAGGCAACTTTCAAAAAAGGATTGCTCTTATTGAAGATCGGGCTTAGTCGGAGAAGCTCTAAAGCTGTCGTTTATGTGTTTCGGCATGTAGTTTCAAATGATTTATGAAAGAAAAACTTTTGAAACAAATTGATCGGAAAAATTATACCAATAATATCTTTACTTTTTAAAATATATTTGTTTCAAATGAGTTTCTCAACTTTTAATAATAATATTATAAGTTCTTTTAACAATCCGCTTAAACGGCTTGATTTCAAAGGGACGACCAGTCGTTTAAAAATGTGGTTTTCCCTTTCAAAAACACAGGTCGTTTAGTAATCTGCGTTGGCCTTACCGGTCCTTCGACGACGATATTCAATTTACCTGCCCTTTCTACAACGACATGACGTTTTCGTGTAACCGGTCTTTTCCTAATTAACTCTGCAACTGATACCTTCACTCTAATGGCAACTCCAATCCTAAAACGCATCCTTCTCTTTCCTCCTAAACCCATAAAACCCTACCATCTCTACTTCTTCTCTTCCGCCTCACCTCCACCGTCCGATCAACCCCCTTTAATTTCCACCGTTGTTTCACTCCTTATCCACCAACGCTCCAAATCCCGATGGACCCAACTCCGCTCCCTCCTTGCTTCCTCCACCAACACCCTGACTCCTACCCATTTCTCCCAAATCGCTCTCCACTTGAAATCGAATCCCCATCTTGCTCTCCGCTTCTTCTTCTTCACTGTGCACAACTCTCTCTGCTCCCACAACCTCCGCTCCTACTCCACCATTATCCACATCCTTTCCCGATCCCGCCTCAAGACCCAGGCACTTTCTATTATCCGAGCTGCTCTTGTTTCACCTGTTTTGTCTGATCATAGTAATTCACCGGTGAAATTCTTTGAAATGCTTGTGAAAACTTATAGGGAATGCGATTCTGCTCCCTTTGTGTTTGATTTGTTGATTAAATCTTGTCTTGAATTGAAAAAGATTGATGGGTCTATTCACATTGTGAGGATGTTGAGGTCTCGTGGGATTAACCCACAAATTAATACTTGTAATTCGTTGATTTGTTGGGTGTCTAGGTGTAAAGGGTCTTATGCAGGTTATGGCGTTTTTAGGGATGTTTTTGGATTGAGGGATGATGGGACTGAAACAGAGGCAAAAAGGGTTGTTAGATTGAGGCCTAATGTGCATAGTTTTAATGCATTGATGGTGGGGTTTTATAGAGATGGTGAAATGGAGATGCTGGAGGAGGCATGGAGTGAAATGGAGAGATTTGGATGTGTTCCAAATGGGTATAGTTTTAGTGTTTTGATGGCTGTGTTTTGTGATGAAGGGAAGATAAAAGAAGCAGAGGAGTCATGGGAGGAAATGAGAGTTAAAGGAATAAAGCCTGATGTTGCAGCTTATAATACTATCATTGGTGGATTTTGCAAGAATGGGAAGATGGAGAAAGCTGAGGAGTTTTTGAGAGAAATGGAATTGAGTGGAATGGAAAGTACTTGTGTTACTTTTGAGCACCTAATTACTGGGTACTGCAAAGTTGACGATTTTGAATCAGCAATTCTTGTATATAAAGATATGTGTAGGAAAGATTTTAGGCCTGAAGCTTCAACTATGGATGTGTTGATTGGAGGGCTTTGTGAAAAGAGAAGAATTTCTGAAGCTTTGGAGTTTATGAGGATTGCAATGAGAAATGTTAGTTTTTGTCCAAGTGGGAAGAGTTATGAGTTCTTGATTAAGGGGTTATGTGAAGATGGTAATATGGAAGAAGCATTGAGGCTTCAGGCCAAGATGGTGGGCAAAGGGTTTGAACCAAATTCAAAGATTTATGGTGCTTTTATTGAAGGGTATATGAAGCTAGGAAATGATGAAATGGCAGCAATGTTGAAGAAGGAAATGTCTGAAGCTCAAAAGTTGCAGGAGGAGAATTAGATGTTTATCATTGACAAGTAGGGAGCCTGCAGTCCAGTCATTCTAATCACTTCACAGAGATGAAAAACCATGGTATGCTTATGTTAAAAAATTCTGTCTTTGTTGTGTGTTTTTAACATGATATTAAGAGATATCTAAGATTTCCTCGCGGTTTTTTCATGGGTAGGACAGATGCGTGCCTGATAGAAGTTTGAGAGCTGTTAGCCTGGTGGATGTAGCTGCCTTGCTTTTCATCTTTCAACAAGGTAAAATGAAAGATCATGTCGATATATCATGCTCAATATTATCTGAACTGTTTGATTTGATATGCTTCTTAGTCACTGCCATTTAAATTTTTTCAATGATTGCATCATGCACGTAGATATATAAAATGAGCAAGTTCGCTGTTGCCTCAGCTTATTATTAGGGGAACGTTTCACTGTTGTCTCAAGGTTGGGTGGCTTAACTAGCAGCTTTTTAGGGGGATGTTTCGCTGTTGTCTCAAGGTTGAGTGGCTTAACTCGCAGCTTATTAGGGGGAGGACATCAGTGAAAGAAGCCTGACTCTCCGAGTGGGTGCATATCCTATGGCCATGAAATTCTATAGGAATTGTTTGCAACTAATTTAAATTATCTAACAATAAATTGTGCACGCATTCTATGGCATTTCATACATCTTTACTAGTGAATGACATTAAAAATCATATAGAATTTCTTGTTGGTCATTTGGCCATAAACAACCAAGGTTTCTCTATATTTCTCTGGTATGATGATTTTTGCAACTCATGAAATCATTTGTTAAGATCTAAACTGATATTCAAGTGTTTTTAACTTGAAAATGAAATTCTTTTTTCTTTTGATTTCCTATTAATCTTCGCATGGATTGAGGTTGAGGTGCAAAATTTCAACTTTCGCTCTCTGGAAGAATGGGCATGGAACTTTGAGTTCACTACTTACTCTGCAATTTTCTCTATTTTGTTTTTTTTTTTTTTTCTTAATCTTTTCCTAATTTCTTTGTAATTTGCTGTTTTTCTTCTTCACTGATTACTATATTTACAATAGTATATAATAGTTTACCTCTTCTATCATTTGGTATTCATCTTTCTCTCTAGCTGTGGGTCTTCATCTCTCCATTGTTCTCTTTCCAAACAAAATCATTCTTCAAAAATATCCATATCCATCAATAGACATCTTTTCTCCCCATGATGTTTAAGACTGTAATATCATAGTTCATTGACAAGTTGGGAAAAGATGAACTCTGTAAAGATAAACTCATAACCATGCTTAAATAATAGAAAATAGTTGAGACGATATCACTTGTTGAAATAATGAATTTTTATAATATATTTTTATTTAATTAGATGTTTTCTCATTGCAGAAATCAAACTTAAAATGGCCATTGAAGTGATCAGTTTCCAGCACATTTCAGCAAAGGAAACCCACAAAGTTCTCTCCTTGCCAGAGAAAAAGAAGAGCTGTGAAGAATTAGAAGGTGATTCTTTGCCAGCTGAATTAAGTTAATTTTTGTCCATCTTGTCGAATGAGAATTCAATGGTTCTTTGTTAATTGGATGTTGAGGTGAGCATAATACTCCACTGGTATGTGTACCATGGTCGTCGGTGCCTGTTAAATCAGATGTTGAGAGGAAGACAATTCTCCAAATGAAACAGTTGAGATAAATTGTTTGTCTTATTTCAAAGTCTGTTGATAGAGCAAGTATTTTAAATCTCAGGTCTCTGCCTTTGTTCAAAGCTAGATTTTAGGTTTTCCTAAAATTATTTGATGCCTTAAACATGGAACTAGGATGTGATCTTTGTTAAGCAATTGTAAAGAGTAACAGTCGTTAAGCTAATAGCTTAGTGGTTAAGTGTCTGCCTTATAGTGTAGGAGGTCAAAAGCTTGAATCTTGACAATTCCATTTCTTTTAAGAATTTCTGATGTATCAAAAAAAAAATTGATAAAGAGTAACATTTAACAGTTAATATGGTTGGAATTGGTAGGATGGAAACAAACTTTAAAAATACTAAAAATTAGTAAAACAATGACAAGATGGTACAAGAAGCAACAGAAAGGGAGGGGAGCAAGGAGCTCTGCAGAGTGAGCTTTTGAAAGATCCAGACCAAGTTGATCATGTTAATCTTTATCATACTACCTGATTATCGAGTTCTGGACAATTGCTCAAAACTATTTACAAATTTGTAAATACATAATATTTCATACTCAACAGCTTTCAAATTTGAACGCTATTAATATTACAAAACTTGGATTTAGAAATATCATAAACAATCTTCAAAATTTTGGAAAATGGGAGATTCAAAAAAAGAAAAATAAATAAATAAAGAGACAGTATGAGTATGAAAATCACAGAGAGGGAAGTAACCAAAGATTGAAAAGAGATGAAGCCATGGAGAGTAACCATGACAAGAATGCCATTGCAGCAGATAATTGATATCTACTGCAAATCCTTCGAGGACAATATGATCCATCAGAATGCAGCAACAGATCCACAACACTAGCTGTTGAGCTTGCTGCTGCTAGAATTAGAATTGATAAAATCTGCCATCAATTTAAATAATTTTCTCACAATTAATTTCTAATAAATGCATAATCTTGTTTCAATTAAATCATAATGGTACTTAATTCTTACCCAATCTCCAACTATAACAATCATCAATACTCCAGGTTGTCGAATAGGGCATTTTACCAAAACAGAGTAGACATCAACTATTGCTAACGTGAAACTCCATGGGATTGCCAAACCCATAATTGTAACCAGATAGCTGAATAACAACACCAAAAATGTTAAAAGAAAACTAGAAACATTTCACTAATAATGAAAACTTCACTCTCAATTCTACAAGAATTTATGAAAGCCTTTCATTTGCTTCTCTTCAATGAAAATTTTATTTTCCTAGAATGTATCCTAATTTTTTTTTTTTTTTTTATGATGATCAATTCAACCTCTTATTAAAAATATATACCTTGATTATGTTTCATCTCTCCATAAAAACTTTTCCATCTATTTTTTATAAAAGTTGATTTCTTGAGTTGAAAATTTTCTAACTTAAAACAAAATTTTCTTAAAAAAAAAAACTCAATTCAACCAGTAATTGCAACCAAAACCCATGTCAAATCATGAAACTGAATCTGGAAATGAATCATATATAATATATTATTTCAATACTAAAATTACAGCAATAGAAAGAAGAAAAAGATTACCAGAAAGCAGTGTAGCTGTAGAATTGAACACCCAAAGACATGAAAAACAGAGAAGCAGAAGAGAAAATGGTCTGGCCCAATCTCAAAGAGAAGCTAGCACTAGTCCCCACTGAACCAGGTACTTCATCCATGGCCATTGTTTCATGGGATCTTCTTCTTCTTCTCCTTCTTCAATTATTATTGTTTCTTGAATTGCCTTCTCTTTAAGGCTCATCTTAGCCCAAAAACCTTCTCATCACCTAAATCAAACCCAGAAAATATAAATTATGTTTGTATTTTCTGTCATTGAAGAATAATAAAATAGGATTTACAAAAGATTCGTGTTTGGCATTCTTGGCATTTTCATGGAATTTATGAAATGAAAGAAAGTGTGAGGAAACTTTGAGAATCACCAAGAAAAAGAGAGAGAGAATTTTCAAGAAAAGAAAGTTAAGGTTGATTTTTGTTTGTGTGATTAATTGACT
Source organism: Vernicia montana (assembly GCA_949750685.1). NCBI lineage: Eukaryota > Viridiplantae > Streptophyta > Magnoliopsida > Malpighiales > Euphorbiaceae > Vernicia > Vernicia montana. The sequence continues at coordinate 9,777 of CATKHJ010591350.1, read as the reverse complement.
AATTAATTGTAATTATAATAATGTTTATAATCAAAGTTTTAGGCTTAATTATGTAAGAATTTGACGCTTGGTCTTATTTGTTTATTGGTATTGGGTGGCACGTTTTTTGCCCAAAACTGAATCAAAAATATTCTAGTGGCTGTGATTTAGATTTGACAAATAGGTTTAGCCTTTCTCTTAAGACTTAATTTGTGTTTTAAGCTTTGGCAAAAAAAAAAAATTTGTGTTTTAAGCAAGCATTTTCTTTTGGTTATTAAAAAAGAAAGAAAATATAATATAAGGGTTACCAAAAGTTTATTCCATTGACTTATTTATGAAAAAAATACAAAGATGACATATTAGTATTCGTTCCGTATTATTTTTTGTTTTTTAAAAACAAAAACAAGATTTTGAAAATCAAAATTTTTTATTTTTTATTTTTAAAATATTTTTGAATAAATATAAAAAAAATAAAAAATAATAATTTTTTAAATTTTTTTTTAATACTTATTTTTTTGAAATAAAAAAAAAAAAAGAAAAAATCACAGTGATATCAAACGTCTCCTTAGTTAATTGATTTTCAGATGAGTTATATGATGGAAATAATTTTTAGTTTTCTCATAAATTTATCTTAAATTATTTACTTAAATTGAATTTCAAATTGAGATTTCCCCTTCAAACAATTAGTTGGATACATTCACTCATTGAACAAAGAACATTAAAAGAAAAAGAAAAATTGATGAACATTAAAATCAAGCTAGAAAATCATGACAAATCCTTGAATATCTTTGCCCTATTTGTCACTTCAAAGTTAGTGAGAAAATGGGAGAATCATGGGATAGGAGCTACAAGTGGTACATATTTTTTACATAATTTAAAAGCATTAATTAAGAAAACGCTTAAAATATTAGTATTCTTTTTTTTTATTATTATTAAATAAAAAAAAAAAAAAAGAAGGTTAAATGGCCAGAAGAAAAAGGAATAAAACCAATGCTTTCGAAAAGGAAGGTTATCGACTTGCCACATGGCATGCCTTTATAGACTCCCTTGTTAGTGGGAAAGGGCAAAACAGCATCATTAGTGGTGAATCTCAACTTCTACTAGATTCGTGGAAATGGCTTGCTGTATTAAAAAAAAAATTCACTTAAAATAAGAAGATTCCTAAATTTTTATAATTTTATATTTAAAATTTTTTATATTTTGAAGTTTAAGAAATTATGATAATCCTCAGCCCGTACCTCCATCATTGAGAATACATAATTTCAGTGCCAAAATTTCAACTTATTATAATTAAAACATTGAAAGTGCCAAAGAGTGCAAAACAGCTCAATCTATAAAGGAATTGAATGTGTTTTAGGACAAAATTTCTTGCCTCTGTGTCGGCATCAAGTCATTGTGGCCTGGCCTCTCATGTTGTCATGTCAGGGTTGAGTTTCAGATTGGGTGGAGCAGATTGATTTTTTCACCCCTTTTTCTTAGATTTTACATAGATTTTAACAGTTGCAGACTTGCCTGGTTGGTTAAAAGTAAAACCCACATCGTTTATAAATGGCCGGAGGTCGAATACTGTCATACATATCCAAACCCATTTATATATATATATATATATATATATATAATGTAAAAATACTTATAATACTTTTTAAATTAACTCAAAAAATATTTTTAAAACTATTAGCAGTTTTTGTTTGGGTAAAACTTAACTAGATAATAATACCCAATCCAACTTAATGTGCCCCATCTCAAAAGATCATAGAGCAAATGTGGGTATTGTCAAACCAACCATATACCGAGCCTATTGCCATTCCTATGCGCAGATTTTGCCTTTCAATTTCACAAGATTAGCATATCATCATCCATTGTTTATCTATAAGAAGAAAATTTTGCTTTTCAAAGAGTTATCTAGAGAACAGAATTGGCAGGAAGGTCAAAACCCAAAATTGTTTCCATTATTATTGAAGACATTAAAAGAAGGTTTAAACCCAAGCTCTACCTCCGGGCAATAGTATATAAATCATTGACAGAGAGAAATCAACTCTTTAATTTTGGTACCATGAAACCGGAAGTACATTCCATGAAATAGTATCCTAGACCAGCCATGACATTATATCAAAGTATTCAAACTTCCAAAATGATAAAAATCTAAAAAGTTATTATCTAATGCCCACACTAGACTCACATACTTCCAGTTGAAGGAAAAAGAGAAGAAAACAGACAGGAGCTCAGACGCTCATCTCCACTCCAACTCGATCTCTCACCTCCTGGACCACTGCATCAGAAGAAAAAGATGAACAAGCAAATATATTAACAGTCAGATGTAGATGCGATAAAACCAAATTTAAAAAAAAAAAAAAAAAAAATAGCTATCATAGACCCAAAGACATCAAAGTTCATGAGGCTCTGTTTGGTTAGCATGCTATAGTTGAAAAAAAAAAAAAAAGGCAAAATGAAATGTTATGTTAGATGAAAATAACAAATAGTTAAAAAGCAAACTTAGTTTATATGAAAAGCGATTTTTTTTTTTGGTAATTGCTATTTAATTTCCTCATTTGACGTGAAATTATAAATTTACAGAGTACTTTTTAGAAAGCGGAATGCAAAAGTTAACCGCATGATGCCTAAAGAACTTCTTGATTTTGAAGCTCAATTTGTGATGTATACATTAATAGTTTTTAAAATTGAAAACTCAAAACAATTGAACCAAAAAAAAAAATACATAAGAGTAGAAGCAGACATGGTGTGCATAAACTGATGGTTAATGAAAATTGACAAGTCAAAATTTAACACAATGCTGCAAATGTAAAAAACAACCTGTAGACAGCATTATAAGAAGGGACAAATAGAAGAAAAGTTTGATTGCTAAGGAAGGCAATCTACCTGCTGTATCTACTGTTTGCAAAGACTTTAGATTTGACAACTACCACTAACATTTGGATGCACATCAACAGGCATTAAAAAAAACATTCTATCAATCAATAAAAATCTCCCCTAATGCCCAGGAAAATAAAAATAAACACTAAGCAGCTTCAATTAATGAAACAAAGAAAACCTACGCTGCACATGATCCATACAATGCACTAGCAACTCACTGGCCAAAAGTTGACTCAACAATGAAAGGGCAATTACATAGCTCAGTTATGGGCCCTTTCAAAGGGTAATGAGTTTTCCTCTGTTGTATTATGGGATGCAATAACAAACCTTATCTCATCTTCTAGATACATTCAGCTCCAGTAAATAGGAAATGTAAATTTTTCTTCCTTTTTCACATCCTTAATTTTTTATTTGTTTGGTAGTCAAATATAGCACGTGAAATCCAATAGCAATATAGCATAGAATAAATTTATTTTTTCTTTCTTCCATGGGGATCTCATCATATGTTTGGCACCATATTTTGGAAAATTGTTATATAAAACGCTTTAACTAAGATATTTTTATCTTTTGAATAACATAGACCAAATGTTTTCTCTTTTGGCGGGTGAAAAGAAAGCTCCTTCACTTCTTTACAACTTTGCTTACATGAAACTTGACATGACTCTTAAACACATGATAAGTGAAGGAAATTAGGCATCATTTACAAATTTCTATTTTAAAAGACTAGATACAAGCAACATGTCTTCAATTCTTTTCCCTTTACTAAATTCACATCATATTCAGAAATAACTGATCTAAGAGAGTCCAAAAACAATAAAGGCATGTTTGAATAAAAAAAATGAAGAATCAATGAACATGCAATACTGATCATACAAAAGTCAATAATGACAAAGGTAGATAACAACAATGATAGAAGAGACAAGTTGACAACAATTGGGTAGGCAACAGCAAAGATAGAGACACAAAACAGGCAGATACTGATAATAACAATGATGATGAAAGGCTGTAATCAATTTTGGTTATGTAACACTGAAAGTAGCCGTAATAAAAAGTTAACTACAATAACAATAATAATAGCAGTGTACTAGAGGATTAAAGGTAATAGACAGGTTGCGGTTCAGATACAATAACACTGGAGAGGCATGTGGTAGTACCAATATATAGGTGGAAAGTGCTGGGTGAAAATGGCAACAGAATTATAATGTAAAAGATGATAATAAGAGTGCTAATTATGGATTTTAATATTGAAATTCGTTATCGGAGACTGAGAGACAGGGTAAAAGGTGTAGTAATTCCTCACAATTTAAGACAACAGATGACCATAAAAATCTTCACCAAAAATGTGTGTTCACATCAAATAACTCTATAGTTCGGTGCCACTATGCATGAATGTCTGTCCATGAATACATAGACAATGCTATCCTCGAGCCAAAGGGGAAAGAAAAAATGGGCAATGCATCATAAACGTAAACATATGCAGCAAAACAGTCAACAAAGAAACCAAGGTATCAGTATCTCAACAGAACTTGCAAGATATCAGAAAGAAATCCAAGGAATTCGCACGATATCAGTATCCCAACAGAAAATTAGCAACTAGGCAACATGAAGAATCTATATTCACTTTTCACCATCTATACAGGTCGACCAAGCCAAGTACATATACAATGCTGATATATGTGTCCGAGGAACCCAAAATCATAACAAAACTGAGAATCCTGATAGCGAAACTTAATTCAGTATACAGAAAAGTAAGCCAAAACAAATTCTAACAAGATCAATTGCAAACAAATCTTGGGGCCAAGAATATGAAAAATAAACCCAAAATCATAAACCCTATTAGATTGGCATCAATCAATGCATAATTTCCTAAGTTTAAAAAACTCAAATTTAAACAAAAATACCCTCCTGAGAGAGAGAGAGAGAGAGAGAGAATTACCCTACAAATCGAGCTTGAGCTCATCTTTTTCATCGGAAAGGTAATGGAGAATGAAAGGGGCGACACGGATGACGGCGACCCAAACACCGAACATGGCGACATGGGTCTTTAGCTGCTTCAATGCCACTGCCTTGTCTGGCTTACGCATAAACATTCCTGGAAACATGATTGCTTGATTTTATTTCTGTTTCGCAGCTCTGCTTCTGCTCCTTTGAACAAAATCTAAAACCCTAGATCTTTTTTTTTTTTTTTTTTTTTTAATTTCGGGAATTTACTGAAGGGTTTTGGAGGTTTTAGCCTTTTAGGGCAATTCAACGCACGTGTGGCTTCAAGCACACACACGTGTCACATCTTATGAAATTTTTGTCATTCACTTACAATTCCAATTTAGAGAGATTTTATATCCATATATTATTAATTTTGACACCTACTACTTTTAAAGTGATTTTATCATCAATTAACTATGACTTAATCTAAAATTATTTAATTTTAATCTGACGAAAATGTGGGTAAAAAATTATATAATTTATGAGTTTAATTTATAGGGGAAAATACAAAAAATTAATTTGTAATTTAAAGTTTTTCTTAAAAGGAGCATGTGGTTTTTTTTTAACACTTAATTCCTTATAAATTATATTTATTTTAATTTTTTCACAAAAAAAAATTAGACTTAAAATATTAGCACATCCATGATTAGTTTCATCTAAAATTGAAAAATGATAAAATTGTAAAAATTTAAAAGTTATATGAAAATGACAAAATTAAAAAATTGTGACAAAATTACAAAAAGCTCTTGGGTTATGGAGTTGCCACCCTTGAAACTAAGTACTAACAACTAGAACTGAGCACGGTATTTTGAGAATATCATAACGAATCAAAATATTGAATTGATTTAATACTGTAATATAAGAAATTTGAAATTTAGTACAATAATCATATCGAAAATTTTAATTTAGTATGATACTAATTTTTAACTCATGTCTGAACCGAATACTATATCGAACTGAACCGTGTTGAACCGATCAGAAAGTACTTTTATCGAATAGAATTTTAACATAATATATGTAGTAAAGTCAAAGGTGGGCACCGAATTGACAAAATAAAAAAAAAAAAAAAAAAAAAAAAGGTGGGTGGCTCACCATGGTGAGCCACCGAAAACAAAGAAATTTTTTCTTTCAAATGTTGTGTGCTGCACAAGCTGTGCAGCACTGAATAGGGAAAAGAAGGGGCAGAGGCTCCTCTATAAATAGAGCATTTGCCCAATAAATCCTATAATCCAAAATCTCAAATAGAGAGAATTTTTAGTGAGAGAAAAATAGAGAGTTTTATTTAAATTGTTTTTCTCCTATTTTCAAGAGAGATTATTGTTATTATCTCCTTGTAATTTAGAGAGAATATTACAATTTCTATTATTTCTCACAGTGGAGTTCTTCTATCTTTGCCCGTGGTTTTTCACCCTAATTTGTTTGGGGTTGTTCACGTAAAATCTATGTCTAAATTATCTTTATTATTTTCTCAAATTATTAGCTGCAGTCTTGCTCTAATTCGGTGTCAATTTTCGCAACAGCCGAAGCCACCGAAGGTGACCCCAAACAAGAGCCCTAGAGAAGACAACATAAAGCTTTTAGAGAGAGACCAGAGAGAAAAAAGAAGTTGACTTTACCTACTGGGATCCACAACCATTGACAAAGAGAAGCCCCTTCTCAGGCTATGGCTGGTTCAACAAAGGGGTGCTCTCTATCAAACTATCACTGCATATGGGTTTTTGTGGTAGTGAAGGGATGGTTTGAGAGATCGATGGTGCAAGAACCTTGGATCTAGTCCAGAAGCATCTACCTTGCCTCTCCTAGTGATCCTTTCCCTTTCTTTGTTTTCATCGGCGACGCCGACATAGGTGATTGAGAAGGGTTTTGGAAGAGCAAAGAGGTAGGGGCTTAATTGGAATTCAACATTGATAGGCCTTAGAGCCGGTTATTGCACAAACTTAGAGTTTGTGATTGTGTTGGGCTACAAGCCTAATTTTAAAAAACCCACTTATGGGAATGTTGATGTATTTGGACCATGAGTTCTTTAAAATTATGAATTTTTACATAAACACTCATAAAAGATAAAAATATTCTCATATATGTAGTTTCTTTTTTTCTTTTAAAAAATACAATTTATTAAATTTTTTTATTTCAAAAATATCTCACTTTCAAAGATATATCATAACTATATCAAATATATATTAAAGGTATATTAAAAATATGTCATAGGTATAAATAAAAAAAAACAAAGAAAAAAAAAAGCATTTTTGAAAACCTAATAAAACGAAGAGTAATTTAAAAAAAAAAGTTAAAAAAGTTATATTTGATATAATTTTCTCTTAAAATTATGTTGTATTTCACCGAGCTATCTAGGTATTTGTATTGCTTTTGGGCTTCAGTGCCTTTTTAATTCTAGCTAATATATCTTCTTTGGGCAAATATATATATAACAAGGCAATCTCTTTTCGTGTGCCAACAATCTTGCTAGCATATAATTGTTCAATTTATAGTAGTATGGATAAACGAGTATTTGAAATTATTATAGATTTAAATTTAAGTTTTATGTATAAAATTATAAAAAATATATATATGATAAATTTCAAATTAACTCTAACTTTTTGTTTGAGAAGAGTGGAAATAGGGATGATAGAAAGAGAGAAGAAAAAAATTGGGGAAATAAGAGAAGAAAAAAAGTGGGGAAATATTTTGTTTTTTTCATCGTTTGAGAACAAACTGAAAATAAATTAGATCAGAATCTAATTCTAGTCCCACAAAAAAAATTTCTCTCAAAAATGGGGAGAAAATAAAAGAAAAGTAGTTATTGTGTGTAAATGACAAAATTACTTTATCATTTCATCTTACAATTCGAACATATCAACGACAAAAAAAAAAAAAAATCAATTTGTTATAGTTTAGTTTATATTTTTTCAAAACAAAATAAAATAATTTTTTTCACATTTCTTTTCTTCCATTTTCACCCCTGTCCAAACACAAATAGGAAAATTTTGAATATACTTTTCAAATTCTTTCCTTTCATTTTCTTTCCTTCTTTCTCTTTTTTTTTTTTTTTTTTTTTTTCCAAACATAGGGGAAGTGTATTATTTATAATTCCAAAAAAAAAAAACTTTTTTGATATTCAGGTACTGCAAAGAAAGACCAAGAAAGACTTTCAAGTTTCAAGCGTAGTGGAGAAAAATAATGAAACAATCAAAAACCTTCAAAGATCGTCATCAACATAGATTGTTGATAATGCAGAGGTCCAAGAAGAGATGCAAAACAGAATGGATGGCTTCGATCAAAAGGTTTATTTTTTTTATTTTTTTAATCATTGTGCATTAACTGCTAGATATGAAAATTATTTATTTACAACATACTGAAAGTAATTCTCCAATTCGCATAAGGGTAGTGTTTACATTGGCAATTAAATTTCATATTTTCTTGGTAAGAACAAAGGAGGAAAAAAAATTAAAAAAATAAAAGAGGGCTGTGATTTCCATGAAAAAAACGAGAAATATAGAAGAAAAAGAAGGCAGAGACAGAGACGAAAAGAAAGACATTCAACCCTACACCTACAGGAGAAAAAAAATGGAAGATTCGTCTTCATCGATATAAAAAATACTAGTGACAATGGCGAATTCAGATCTGGGCTGCACATCACAGCAGAATTATCAGGTAAAAACAGAGTTACTTCAACTATGTGTTTTATACATTTTTTTTTCTCTGTTTCTACTTTCTACCAACAGAATTTAAAATTTAATTCTCATTTTTGATTTGGGTTTCTGGAGATATTTCTTCTGTTGAAAACCCAGAATTCCTTCAACATGAACATAGAAGAGGTGCAAAACAGGGTAGAGTATATATATTTGTTGAATTAAAGGGTTTTCTCCTTTTTACAAAGCCTAGAATTTGGTTAGTTATGATAAATTTCTAGAAATTGAATTTATGTAGATAAAGTCAAAATTTTCATTTATAACAAGACGAAAACATAAAATTTCATATAATTTTTTAGTCCATTAGAATAGCTATTTATTTGAAATGCTTAAATATTTAAAATTTGATACAATATTTAATAAATTAAAATAACTATCTATCTAAATAAACTCTTTTATGTTAAAGAGTACCTTATTATCACTTTTCTTATCAGGATATGATCTTGAAACGGATTTTCATTATCATAAATTTTGTGGTGGGGATTCCATCAGCTGTTTTTGATCAATTATCCTCGGTACAGAAGCCTCAATATGCACAAATTAGTATGATTATGTCTTTCGCAACTATGCTGATCTCTGTCATTGATCTTGCTCATATGGGCGGAAGAAAAGGAGTCAAATGGATGTGGAGTGACAGTATACCTTGGTTTTACTCCCCATATCCAAATTACAAGCCTTCGAGTTCATTTTCAGATATTGTTGGATTAGTTTGTGGCTTCTTCCAATGTGTTTTTGCAACAATTTCTTTTGCATTTTTGTCCCAGCATGCAGATAATCCTATCAAAATATCTATTTGGCCATTACTCTTTGCATTTGGTGTATTGTATTCAAGATTTCCAAGGACTAATCAGCGCAAAATATCAGTTCTTGAGCGTGTAGAAATTCATCCAAATAGTCCTTCTGAAGGTACTTTGCATTGACAACAGCCTCCTGAAACTCCATTACATATCCATTACATATCGACAATAGGGAGAGGGAAAGGGTGTTAGCTGAGATTGCTGAGCAGGTCAAGAAGAGTGCAGAAATATCAAGGTAAGCAAATGACATATATTGTGAAGAGTAGTAAAGATCCCATATTTAATATGTATAAAAGAGTACAATCTTATATGATCCCTTACTATTTGGCAATAGGAAGAATATATGATCCATTACTCTTTGACAACAGGAAGAATGACAAGGAAAGGGAGTTATCTGAGATTGAGATTGCTGAGATGAAGCAGGCTAGGAAGAGGAAGAATAACAAGGAAAGGGAGTT
>CATKHJ010591337.1:0-19073 GCA_949750685.1 Vernicia montana | reverse complement strand
CCAATACAACTCCCACAATGGGGGAAAGGAAGATGCTGGCCATTTCCTCCTAGGATAATTTCAAGGATGAGATACCAGCTAAAAACACAAATATAAACTTCTTCAGAATAATGGTCCCACTGCTGGAGTTAAGGCTGCGTCCCGCAAACCCTTAAATTCTCTACAGTAAGGAGCCAATGATAAGAGATGCAAAGAAATCAGCAATGATGAAAACAATATTAAGGATAGATACAGTTGAAGTAGATGCATTAATCAAGATTCTGTAAGACAATCAACACAATATATTTAAGAATCAATTTGTACATGCCAGGAAATAAATTAATAGACTAGGATCGATGTAGGAAAATGAATTAGACTCGATTTGAATGCTGCATGACAACACTGTGCCCCATGCATTACCTTTCACATGAAAAAACATGCTTGCTACCATTCAAATATCAAATGTGAAGGCGCAGGTGACTGATTTGTAATAATATGTTAGAACTAGAAACACTTTTTGTCATTTGATCTCTCTAATCAAAACATGATTTCAGGTCATTTTATGTAATAAAAGGTGGACACCAAACTAATTCTCTGGATTAAGCCAGTAATCAGTATTGGCATTAAAATGATAGCATCAATGCTCTTCAGACTCTATTGAGAAGCCCAAGTTGGGCCAACTAGTTCAAAATCAGTCCTATGGTACCTTGTATTTCCAAGTTTGTTTAAACTCTTTTCATTCCAATCTCGACTCAGTTTTATCAGTTATTACCTTGGGATATTAAGGTTGTAATCAGCTGTCTGAATTAAAAGTTCTCAAAAAGTACCTCAAAACTAGGCCAAATTCCAGAATATAATAAACCAGCAAAGGACACTCACTTGTTAAAATTCTTGTAACTGACCGGAGTATCAGAATCAATAGAACTCTATTCACATGCCTCCTGAGGAAAGACTACTTTGTTACAACTGAAGAAAGTTTGTCCTGGCCAGAAGGTCGAATTGAACTTCCAGCTGCAGTTGTTGATACAAATGGGTTAGAAGGGGTAGGAGGCAATGTCCCCATGGGTCTTGAAATTGGTGGCCTTTGGGAAGTCATGCTCATAGGGGGCCTCGGAATTGAGTTTGCAAAGTTCGTTGCAATTCTGTTGGTGGGTAATGATGGTGGCATTCCTCTCGATGAGGATGCTGGTAACCCAAGCCGTGCTGCAATTATCTGTGCTCGCTCATGATACAGCCTTTGCCTTGACCTGTCAAGTTGCTCCCTAACCCTCATTATTACATGGTCCATTTCATTAAAGAAAGCGAGCTTCATTTCCAGCTTATGCAACTGCAACAAATAGAACCATCAAAAAGGTCAAATTTCTACAATCAACAATGGATAATATCATAATAACATTGAGAGACCTCTAGACCATGAAAATACCTGCTTTTCTATCAATGATGCAGCAAGTTGACGGATTTGGTCTTCTTCCTGGTTTGCAAGAAGTTTTGCCTTCACTGCTGCTGCTGAAAGTGCAGAAACTGCAGCATGCTTTATTTTATCAATGCTATGATCATCTTTAATCTCCTTACAATCAGCCTTCTCTTTTTTACCGTCCCTTTGGTCCTCAGCTGCAAACAACAAAAAATATTGAGAGAAAATTGAGGGAACCTACACTCAACTAAAATTTCAAATTAAGTTCATCTTAATCCTTGCATACGTGAAGCACACCAGAATGACATAACTGTCCTAATATACCAAAATAGACATACTCTCTTGCCTGAGAATGTTCCAAGCTCCATCATCACAAATCTAACTAGATCTTTACACACACACCACACAGGGAGCAGGAGGGAGAGGGAGAGGGAGAGGGAGAGAGAGATACCTGTAGTCGCTCCATTTTCAACCACTGAATTTGGTGCAACTGGCTGCAGAGGCTCTTTTGCTTCTGACGGTAGCAAAAACAGCATATCTACATCCTTAGGTGCCTCTGTAGGCTGAGAGGGGTCTCCTACTGAATTTGATTTCACTGATTGTTGTTGCTCATTCTTCTCTGCGGGCAGGGAATCTGAGATCATGTCTATATCCTTTGAGGTTTCTGCAGCTTGAGAGGGCTCCTCAACTGAAACTGATGTAACTAATTGACAAGGCTCATTACTTTCAGAAGGTTTCAAATCAGAAACAATATCTACATCCTTAGTGACCTCTGTAGGCTGAGAATGCACAGCTGCTGAAGATCCTTCTGTCTCCTTTGTAGAACTTGGTGGACATTCAGACTTTGATAGCATCTCATTTGATTCCTTTAAATTACTTATTTGGGTGTCCTTTTGTAACTCTGATTCGCTAGATTCCTTCAACTTACCAGGTTCAACTTCCTCATGAGAAACTGCAGTGCCTGCTTCATTTGCAGCATTTACCTTCTCTGTCGATTTGTCATTTGAAGAATCTGGAGGCTGCTTTTCTTCTGTAGCAGATTCTTCAATTTTCTTGTTACTGTTATCAATTGACAAGTCTTGGCCATCCAAAACTGAGGTAGAGTTATTCCCTTTCTGGGCTTGGTCCTCCTGGTTGAATTTTTCAGCATCTTCATTAGCCATTTCAACGGCACTGCTGCATATCTCTTATCAAATAAGACACAAACCCACAATTGCCATAATGAATTTAAAGTGTGGAAAAAAGTTACATACCAATCAGGACCAGCTGGTCCCTTCTGGTCATCTGGTGGATCTTCCAAAAGAAAGCAATGCCTTGCTGCCAGCTGCATGCCTGGAGAATCACTATTTAAGGATTTCATAGAGCTGTGAGCTGAAGCAGTAGCAACATCACCTCCCACCAGTCTTGCCAAAAATGCTGCCTATAAAGGTAACCAATACATGTAAGTTGAAAGACATCAGCTTTCACTTTAAAGGTGAAAATGCAAATAAGACATGTCATTGCTTGCTATATAAGGTGTAAGACTCATGTCTATGCCTTTTCATCTTTCTACTTGTATAGCAAATACAGACACACACACACACGGATATATATATATACACACACACACACACACACACACACACACAGAGAGAGAGAGAGAGAGAGAGAGAGAGGGACATGAAAAACTATATGCATGTTGACAATGGGCAAAAAACAATCTTGTTACTTTCCTATACATCATAGGATCAAATGAGGAGAAAGGTGGAGGGGTAAAAAACAGCAAACATTTGCTTTGTATTATTACTTTGAAACATGCCAAAAGAATTTATTTTGTCTAGAGCATGTTTATTGTTGACTAAGTAGATTTCATATCCAACTAGGAAGCACTTATGCATTGATCATAAATATTTGCATTAGCATACATATTTTTGTAACAGAGTTCTTTTCCAGATGCACCCAATGAAATGCCCTAATTTTCCAGATATGACATTTGACTTACCAAAGCCATGACAGGATTTCCAACTTCAGCAAATGAAAGCCGGTTTTCAGGAGTATGAACATAACCGACAGCTTCAAATGCTTCGGTGAGAGCTTTGAGTGCCAAATTTTCATCTAAATGCTGAGCAGCCTTCACTTCACTACTATTTTCTGATTTTGAAGTTCCATCACCTATTATGAGCTCATCGGCATTGTTAGGTTTTGCAATTTCCTGAACATCTTTTACTTCACTTGCATCTTCTGGTTTTGAAGCTTCCATTGAGGAAGCTAGAGGCTGATCCTCTTTAGCACCAGTTTTATCCTCACTTATTTCAGTTCCATCTTTAGGAGCAGATGTCTCATCAATAGTTGCAGGTTGATCTGTAGTTTCTTTGGAACGCCCATCTACATCATCATCACAGTCAAAAAAGGCATCCTCGATTGGCATTTGAACAAAGTGCAATATACATTGAGCTTTAGTTTTTGTGGCAACATGCTCTGCAATCTCATTCCAGTTTTCTTTATAAAGTTCCAATGCTTCAAGGAGAAGTAGAGTCTCCTGATCTGTCCACTTTCCCCCACTTAAGCCAGGAGCCTCAGCAGGTTCCATGAGAATAAAATCTGATGAAGACATGTTTGAGCCAAATTTCCGATTATTAAAGCAATCAGCACATAAATCATAATCTGCCTGTTCCACCAAAACATAATCAGAAGGAATAAAGATCAGGTGAAAATGAAAGCCGTCAGATTAATTCATCAATCATCAAATGCTAGTATGGCAAGAAAAATCATTTATAAACAATTTCATTGTTGACTACCTTACTGCCAATGCCAGTAAGTGGTCAATTCAGGGCACCACATCATGTGCAAATAAACAAACAGAAGGGTACAAGAGATTCTCATCCACTGCTCTTTGCACATGCTGTATGGAGTCAATTATTTCTTTAATTTGAACAATAGCTAATAAACACACACAGACACTAAGGACCCATTTACTTGTAGAAATAGTTTTATGTTTCTCATTTTTCATTTTCCAAGAAAACTGTTTTTTCATTTCTGTGAAAAAACTAGGAAAAAACGTGTTGATTTCCCGAAAACAGAAAATCATTTCCAATTTCAAAAATAGTAAAACATGTTCATATCATTATAAAGTGAAAGGCCAAAATAAAAAACAGTGTGAGTATCTTTGTTTACAAAGAAAACCAACAGTGTAGAGTTCTCAAAAAAAAATTCATGCAAAAGATAAAAGAGTTGTTATGGTAAAGGTATTAAAAACAAGTATTAGCAAATTTTAGAGGCCAAAAGGATCTTACAATTTTTTTTAAAGATAAATACTGATATATATTTAAATAATTTTATATATAGAAGATATATAGAAATAAAGAAAAATAGAAAAAAAAAAATTGAGACAAAGGGTAAATAAAGAAAAAAGATAGCCCAAAGCTAGCAACTGATAAATTTCATAAAAGCAATGATTGATGGAAAATAAAACAATATAGAAAAGAACTTGCTGGAACTTGAATCGCAGTTTGAAACACGTATTATTGGAAAACAAATGAATGATAGTGTTTTCCATTTTGGAGAACAAGTATTTTTTCCTAAAGGACAATTTGGAAAACATCTTTCAGTTGTTTTCTAAAAGCTACTTGTAATTTGAAAAACTGGAAAATCTGTTTTCAGTTTTCCATCTGGAAAAACATCACAGTTGAACATAAAATTCTATTTCCAGTTTTCTCGGAAATTTTTTTAGAAAACAAGTTTAATTAAGTAAACAGCCCTAAGTTTCAAAATCTGAATTTGATTTTCTTCATCCTAAAAGTGTCATTCTTAGAAACTTGTGCAGACGACAGAAAAACATATTTAAAAGGCCAACTCAAATCAGCAAGATGCAGACAATAACTTGATACAATACCATCTCACAGCCCCAAAAATATGCAAACAATGGATTTCACTTTTGACAGAGGCATCCTGCTCAGTAAACAACTTCTCAACGATGACATTTAGTCAATATCTGACATTTCACAATTCACTATATCTAAACTATCACTATTCAATTAGCTATTGCAAACTAACATAACTGTTAATTTGCTATGATTTCCATCCCTTAGCCCCCCACAGTTCCAAATTCAATCCTAGAAGCAGGAAGCATCACAATGTGAAGAAAGATCCCAAATATAAGAATAATAAAATGGAAATACCACTTCTTACAACTATGAAAAATATATAAGGTGCAAAGAAAAATGCAATTGTACCCTTTCAAATTTAGGAATATCTAATAGCCTATAACAATGTTTGCCATGCATTCCTATCCCCATTTTTTTTATTATAAAATTTTAATATTGGCCAACAAGGAAAACCACACTTAAAAATATGTTTTGAGCATGACCAGATACTACTTTGAGTCCAAGACTCCAAGTGGTACATAAAGGGAGCCTTCTATCCAGACGGCGATTCAGTAAAGCAAGGTGTCTCTTCCTTCTGTAGCAGTAAACTGATAAATTCTAAGAAACAACCAACCTGCTTTTGGCAATGGAAGCGCTTGCGAGAGCAATCGGCTGAACAAGAGTTGCAGTGGTACTCAACAGATGGCCCCTCAAGCCTCACCAACTCTTCTGCAATTGAAGACTCAGGATATAACCCAGATGGCACAGCTGGAGTTGAGAGACTAGGCTTAGGAAGAACAGGAGGGCATGGTTGAACGGTTTCAAAGTGAAATAAATTTTCAAGCAACGGACCCTTCTTTGCTGTTCCATCATCATCAGCATTAGCAGCTGATTCTATTTGTGGGAATGGATGGAAATTAATCAATCCCCAATAGTCCAAGAACTCTAGCACCTCTTGCTTTGTATCTAGGTCTGCAACTTCAAGCTCAGATAAATCTTTTAATTCGACCTGTACATTTGGATTTGCATGAAATTTTTTCACAATCCAATTACGTATCTCCATATAGGTATCAGGTGTCCGAGTTTGGGACTTCCCATTAAAGAATGAAGGCAGTGCACGCTCCTCAAGGAGGTGAATTTTTGTCCATGAGAACCAACCTGCAATCCAAGCAAAGCAATATAGCCTGATTAAGTAACTTTCTGGACAATCATAGAACATGCAATTGCTTATGTCTTTGACAACCAAAGCTCAAGAATCTTGCAATTGAACAATTTTCCTATGTATAAAGCTAACTAAATACATGGAAATAGAAGTTTCAAAGGCAATTTAAGCAAAATAAGCAATTGCAAATGTCTATTGACTATTTCTACTGAAGATTTTTCATAGAAACAAAAAATGAAAAGATTCTACTTGAATAAGCTAAAATGCAACAAGTAACTCAGATTAGGCACCAAATTGACACCAAAATTTAAAATTCATTACATCAATTTTCCCTGCTTTACTAACTGCGAAAATTACAAACAACAGAATTAAAAAAAAAAAAAAAAAAAAAGCCATAGCCAACTCAACCTCACTACTTATGCGTTGGCAACTAAGATAACAAAAAATTCATAACCCTCAGTTGACTACACCGGATTATCAAGCATACCAAATACAAAATAAGCTTTCACTTTCTCGCTAATCTTTTTTCCTCAGCAACCAAATGGATAATACCTAGCTTCCTATCAAAAGAAGAAGAAGAAATAAATAAACAAATAAAAGGAAAGGAAAAGAAAGCATTTGATAAAACCATCATATAAAGAGAAAAAACTTAAAGAGTCTCAAACTCATATCACAATGGAGAAAATCGGGGAGGAAAAAGGCCCTACATTTACCAATATAGCTCCAATAAGCTGCTAACGCTTTCTTGGTTTCCTTTACCATTTTGAGTTACTACGGACTTACCATCAAAATGCACAACAATTGCAGTTCAGTAACATCGATAACACAAAAGAAAATCTCAAATTTGTACTTGTAGACCACAATTCAGTAACCATACTAGCACAAAATCCCAAAACCAAACAGAAGAAAAATTAACAACAAACTTTCATGGAAAATACATAAAATTCAAACTTCCACCACAGGCTACAATAATACTCACCGCAATGACTAGGCACCACATGAGCATTAGAACCTCTAGATCTAATACCCTCAAACTCCGTTTCTATAGCTGCCTTCAACTTCTCCAACTTACTTATCTCCTCCTCCAGAGCTGCCACCGTCGCAGCCTCCGAAGCTGTCAGAGCCACCTTCTCTTCAAGCTTAAATCCAGCGCCCGCCGCTGCCGCAGAAGCCAAATTGTTGGGGCTCTGCCGCGCTCTGGTCAAGGGACCACCGTTGTGGATCGGAGCGTGAGAGATCGCGGCCTTCTCGCGTGTGAGCCGTTTCGACGGTGTAGATGAAGAGCTGGATGTTGATAGTGCGTTAGCTTTCCGCTTTTGCCCTCCCACTCGGCGCCTCGACGACGTTGGCTCGGCTGATGCCGGCGACTCCGCGCCGGCCGTGGCTGAGCTCCCCGCTGGCTTCTCCTCCATTGAGTGAATTCGTCGAGGGTTTTTGGCTCAAAGACAGAAGAAGATATACACCATTTCTGCGAATTTATTGCTTCCACGGTAAGTGAAAAGAGTTTTATCGTAGAGTTGTATAAAATTTGTATCTGGCAATAGTACATTTGAACCGGAATAAAGCCATAAAGGATTCGTTATTTTTTTAGCATTCCTGTGTAGTGGCGGCCCAGGATAAGTTGATAGGGACTTGATGTATTTGTTGATCTACGTTTATTTTTGCAAGTCAGTGAATTAATTTATGGTGTTAGTAATTATATATATATATATTTTTTTTATTAAGAGTGATTATATTTTTTTATTAATTAATTTAATAATTTTATTTTCAAATGGCTGTCTTGATCACAATTGATTCTCTGCAGGTGCAATTTGTTATACATAAATGTCTAAATATTATAATGATTGTGCAATTCGTTACATATAATGTCTAAATATTGTAGTTATTATGAATATATTGGAAAGGTAATTTGTATCTCTCATTAGGATTCGAGTGAAGTTTGTGTATCCCATTAATATTTGAGTGGTTAGTATGCTCAATGAAATATCTTAAATAAAAGTCTTTCCAGAGCATCCCTCTAGTTTTGTACTCCTAACAAATCAAATTAAAGCCATTGGTATGTTTTATGGGATAACTTAAATAGAGTATGTCAATACTTAAAATGGTCCGAATAGAGAATCAATATTCTTTGTGATCCTCCTTGATGGGATTTGTGTCCCATTAATACTGATGTGATCATTGTACTCTATGGTAGGAATGGCAATAGGTACACTTGTATAAATTGCGGTGACTTTTTAATTTTAAGTTTAAATTCGGTTCGATTTGATATTATTTTGATTAAATTTGATCCACATAAAAAAAATATATAATTTTTTACATATAAATTTTTTGGGCTGGCCGGACTTATCGGGCGAATCTCAAAGAAATGATATTTTCAAATCCGCCCAAAAAATAATCGAGCTTTTTCAGGTTCGGGCTCAGGTGGACATAAGGAAAAAAAATGTGTCTAAGCCTGAATTTTTTCGAGTTGACTTAGACGAGTCGGATGGATACCCAAACTCATGAACAGGTCTACAACATGTGGGGCAGAGGCGAGGAACCATCCCTCATCTCCACCTCGCATTAGCGAGGAATTCTCATATTCGTCCCCGCCTCACATATGGGACAAATTAGTCCCCATCTCTGCAGAAATCTTCTTTCCTATTTGAACTTTGTATTGCTAAATTTATTTATATTTATAAAATTCATAAATAATAACTGAAAATAAAAAAAATTATTTAGAAAATATTAATAAATTCAAACACACAAAACATCAACCAAATATAATTAAAATATAAATATGCCTAATATATTAAACATATTCTGCAATATTGGTTAATAAAACATTAAAAATTTAACATATATAAAAATATGAGAATACTTGAATAAATTTAATCAAATAAGTACAAAAACTTTCAAGAAACTTCAACAAAATCATAAACATCTATGCATTAAAAAATTCAATACATGAATCAAATGTAAGTTTAAATAAATAATTTACATGTGTTAAAAGAACAATTATTATTTTTTAACATAATGAAACAAATAAAATAATAAATAGAGATGAAAATTAGAAACCCTATTAAATATGTATTTATATATATATAAGGGTAACTAAATAATATATTTTTTATACTAGAGATAATTAAGTAATTATAATATCGAGTTTCCACGAGACGGAATTTTCGCGAGGTGAGAAATATACTCTTCATTTCCACCCTGTTTTCACTAACGAAAAAGAAATATTTCTCATCCTCGCTCCCAACAAAAAAAATTGGAAAATTTCCGCTTTATTCAAAGCAAATCTCAAAAAAAAAAAAATTTCATCTTATTGCCATTCCTATGCTGCAGAGAAAAATTAAATAGAGGATGTGAATACTTAAAAAGGTGACTTCCACCGACCAAGATAACCACTAACACACCTAATATCCTTTTTTTTTTTTTTTTTTTTTCATGTTAAAAAAAAAAAAAGGTTGACAAATTAATAGAACTAGCCTGATTGTATTAATAGTTCAAGAGAACAAATTAATATGACCAACTCAATGCAAAATTGTCATCTTAAAAATTTTGGGCATTATTAATGAACCTAAGTTGAATTTGGGCTAATTTTGGGAAAAATTGCCGCATATAAAATAGTACTAAAATCATCACATTTGAAATGGTATTAAAATGATCTCTAGGACTGAGTCCTCGAATTCAGGCTGAGCCCCAAAAACAAAAAAAAGGTTTGGGCATCCGTTTTGATTTTGCTCTTACCCATATACCTACCAGAAAATTCACCCAATATGTCATGCAAAGATTGTTGCCGAAACTACAAAACTAGACAAGCTGAAATTACAGTTTTTTTTTTTTTTTTTTTTTGAACTGAAGCTGAAATTACAGTTCAATATAAAGAAAACCAACTAGATATGATTTACACGACTACAACAATCCTATCATTAGTTCAAATCAAGAGGATTTTTTTTATCCTGTTTTCATCCAAATAATAATAATTAAAAAAAGAAAAAGATAAAAGAATCCATCACTTTTTATTTTTATTTATTTTTTTTTATATTGGAGAGAAGAGAATCGATCATGAGTCTATTGCTTAGAAGAATATGCACTTACTGTTAAGCTATGCCTCGATATGTGAATCCATCATCTTTTCAGATAAAAGGCGTTGCACTAAAAATTGAAAAACAAGAACAAACTACTAATAGAATAAGACACGTTAAATTCACTGCAAAATTAGTGAATTTAAGAACAAATTAAGAAACTAGTATACAACAAATAGATTTGTTATTACTCTGACTTGTCGCCAATGACATTGGTAGAAAAATTATCAGTCACCATTCAAAACTTTAAAAATAGTAAAATGTGAAGATTATAATGAGATATTGTAGCATTACCATTGCTTTTTCCGGAAAACATTGTTTTAAGTGACACGAATTAGGAGCACAACCATGATGAAAATACAAGTCATTAGAAAAATCAGAAGCCAAGTGAAGCATGTGGTCTTAGAACTTTTCGAGTATATCTCCAATGCCCGTACATTGGCACGACCAGTTCCAGCCAAGCTTTGCTCAACAGCCTTCTCTGTAGAATCAAGTATCTGCACGCAAATAAACGAACAAACAATCAAGGTTCAAGACTAAAACCACTAAGCCGAACCACAAAATACACAATAGGCAATAGAAAGTAAAATCCAACGTGACTCATAGTATAACTAATTTAGTTAAAATAAAAGAAATGTCTATTCCACATATATATAAGAAATATCAACAAAGAAAATGTGCACATCCAGAACAAGCATTGCACAACAGTGTTGACAGCTCCAGTCTCCAGATGTGGAGCTAAGGATAGTTGTTATGATATGGTCTTATAGATAATTCTTCTAGGAGTTATGAGGATGAGGGTGGCTTATATCCACGTAGTTATAAGCCTAATCAATCAAATGTTGCATGATGATGACCTGCCTACAGACAATTATCAGACAGTGAAACAAACCTGCACAAGGAAATCAAAACAAAAAACAAACAAAACTTGCATGCATGATTTTGGCCTTCAACTAATAAATTCAGTTTTGACGGGGACTGGATACACATACTTCCTGAGATAGACAGCAAGAGCATTGACTTTAAAAATAGTCAGACTACCTCTAGAGTGTCCGCCAGATATAAATAATTATGTATGCATATTTAGAAAATATGAAAATTATCTATACTTCATATATAAATACAAAATATGAATTTCTATTTGATAAGTTCTAAGGTAGAAAAGTCAAATTTCATGATTTATATACTTTAACTAACAGTTTTTAGTGGCTACTTCTATCATTAACAACAAAAATGGAAAATTAAAAGCAAAATTGTGAGATCAAGCCCAATGTAAAGGATCTGTGTCCCATATCAAGGAGAAAAGAGCGAAGGGAGAAGTTTGCTTCTCCTTTTTCCTTAATTCATCAGTGGTCAAGTCCCACATTTAAATATTGATAGGAGCAAAAATTAAGGGCGTGTTTTTCTCATGAAAGCCTACTGTCTTAATGACTTACAATTTTATAGGCCTGTCCATGTTAGTACCTAGAGGGTCCATTCCAAATTAATTAAAATGATTGGCATCATAGACTGTGTAGCAAGTCTATGAACTTGCCCTGATTTCACTCCATGGAGTGGAATTCTCAGATTGTTCTTCAATTTGTCAGCAGTGAAAAAGAATTGTCACAGGTAATTAAGTTATTATTTTGTGAAAAATACACAGATTTCAACGTGACATCAACTTCAAGTTATTTAAAAGGAAAAAAATTGCCGCCATAGATACCTCTCCAATTACCATTCCCAACCTCCCCTTAGAGCCAAAAATTATTTTACAAATCTGAGTGAATTCAAGATAGAACTTACACAATCCACATTACTCAAGTAATGACAAAAGAAATATGATACTTCCTTATAAGTCCAATTAGTTTATCAATCATATATTATGTTAAAACAAATCATTAGCTAAACTATGGACCACCAAATTCTCTAATGCTGCCTCCTCCAGAACATGCAAGAATACTGACCAAAGCTAGAAATGCGCATTCTCTTCAGATAACAATATATTTCCCATGAATTATCAACAAATGAAATCATGTAAGCTCCATAGGATACCAAAACTATTACCTTTTCAGTATTTTGCAGAGACTGGCTCATCAAGAGACTACTCTCTTTGAGTTGTTGTGCCAACCCAACCATTTCATCTGTCAAGTCCTCTTGAAGCTTTCTGTTACAGCATATATAAATTTAATAAGAATGCACGGTAAGAGAATATGTAGAACAAGTTAAAATATCTGTGTTTATCATGAAAATTTTTCTCATATACATTTCAGGACTTACAATGTAGATTTAGATGCAGTTATAATACTGTAAGTAACGTTCGAGAGAAACCACTAAGAAGTAAAAAACCTTTAAATATCTTGAAGCATGGTCAATCATGTAGCTTATTAATGAACTCACATTTGCAACAGACCTTTAATTTTCATATTATCTCAGGAAAGAGGGGAATTAAGGGAAGGAAGGAGGACAAACAACAAGAGCCAAAGGTCAATATTGGTGTGTGCTTTGCCCGCCTCCCCTACCCCCAACGCCACCCCCCAGTTACATTCTTCCCTCAGATACTTGTTATCTCTCTCTCTCTTTGAACAACATCAGGCTGATGTCACACAAGGGGCCATGTTACACCAAATTTAGATTACTTTCTTTCTGTTGGAGCACACTTATCCTATTGAAATGCCAAACTAGCATCATGAATTATTCACCAAATGGAAAGATTGTAGTTCATCTCCTCAGGAGGACCATCCCTGGTGTATAGTCAGTGCATCTTTAGCAAACAAGTGTCCTCTGGGTATAGGTAGATAGCAAGTGATACTTGTAAGTGGTCTGTGGAACTCCCATTGGGGCCATATAAAACTTTATATAGTACTAAATGCAAACAATATCGTATTTACTTGAAAACTTAATTCACGGATCCAAGAGTACATCACTTTGTAATATTCATTATTATCAAAAGTACCTGTGCTTTTCAATGTGTGTTTTTGCTGCAGTATCCAGTTTGACAGGTGCTGATGTATCAACCTGAGTAATGTCACGAGTTCTGTCATCAAAATTTGGGGCTGCCCTGTTGAATGAGCAACACAATTCAAAATGAAACAAATTACGATATAGAAAGGGAGGGAGAAACAAGGAGCAGTAATTGGGAGATTGCATAAATCACATAAATCCTAACAACTAGAGATTCATTTACACAAATCTTCTTCTTAAGCCAGGAGAAGAGGGGAACTGAGTTTCTCCATCTGCTTTAGGACTTTCTGTTGCAGAACTCCCAGTGAAAGGCTCTTCAGATACCCGAATATGAGGCTGATAATAAGCCATATAAAAGATGGTTAGCAGTTGCCAACACCAATAATTTAACAAGATAAACAGACTGAGGCAAGATAATAAATTGCATGCATAGATATAAATGAACATATGCATGTGTGTGCTCACAAAAGTATATATTCAAAAAACAATACCCTCACACCCACCAAAGAAACCTGCCCCAAACAATGCCAGGTGAATTTGACAAGTAATTGTTCATGTTCATTAAAAAGCATAAAGGGATGCATGTGATGCAGATGCTCACAAGAGAGATTCTCCTCAGATTTTCTTTTTCTGAAAATCCATAAAATGTAGAAACTCAAAGAAATCTACCGGATTAGAAGGCAGAGAAGTTGGGGATAATTGTGTTGTCCAAAAAAATATTGTAGATTGACTGATTGAGTTCCAACAATGACAAAAAATCAGTAACAGACTTTTTTCCCATGAAAAATGTAAAGAATGTTTGATATTTAGGAAAAGAGATAAGACCAAAATAAAGAGAAACTTAATAGCCTTCGGGTCAGATCAAGGTTTGCCAGCATTTAAACAGCAGGGAAGCATCTTTCCATTCAAGGCCTACTATGTTCATGAAAATTATAAAGTTAAAATTGACATTCAATTGCACAACTTCAAAATAAAGATTTGTAGAAAAAACTATTCACACTGAACTTTAAATTATAAGATTCACATATTTGTTTACATACACACTGCAGTCAATGCAACACTCAATGTGAAAAGGCATGGATGAATAGATAACACAATAACATATTTGAACTTCTAACCGTTACACTTAGTGTAAGCAAAAGGGGTAAGCGATTGGAAGAAGGAACACATGTCATGAAAGAAATTAAACCAAATAAATGTGTTGCAATCTACCAAGTCAACACATTCACTGAGATGGACATGATAAAAAACAGTTTATTCAATAAATGATTTAACAATGTCCAACACATTTAATTTCTAGGTTATACAACGCACCAATGGGGCAGCTAGTCTGGAAGCAATGGCTTCAATCTTCTCTGAATAATCATTCACCTTAGCTTTTGAAACTCTGTTGAAATGTATTAAAAAAAAGAAATTAAAGTAGCACTGCATTTAAATCTCAGACTGTTACATGAACATGAAACTTCAACCACTTGTGAAGGGAAAAAATATATATGAGGAGAGAGAGAGAGAGGGGGGAGGGGCGACAGAGGCAGCCCGTCATCATTTTAGCACTCACTAAATAAAATCTTGTCATGAATTTTGTTTCAATGGATCAATAACAGCTACCAAATTCAAATGCAAAAGGAAGAGAAATCTGGCTCACAATCAGAGAAAGATAGATGTATTATGAGTAGGCTAGTTTTCCTTGGACATTTGTGAAAAGCTTCAATATCAGTTTTCCTTGAAAAGGGCATTTGAAATAAGTTTGAACGTGTCTAACTACAAATATAACAGAAGAAATTAATAAAGTGTAGATACCTAGGTAAGCCATCTAGAGTTCTCTCTTCAGCCAGTCCTTCCAATAGTTCCCGTAAAGTAGCAACATACTGCAAAGTTTCATTATTTAAATTATCCAACATATAATGAAAAACAATCAGATTCCCTAATGAAGAGAAGGAAATGATGAAATTGAGTTCACTCACAGTGCTAATGCCATTTATAGAAATCAGATTATACAAAACCATAAAAAACATATCATGAAAAAGAAGCATTTTGAAAAAAATAGTTTGAGATTCAGTTGCAAGTGAGACCTACGAACATACATGTATAAGTTTAGCTTGATTTTGTTGTAGTGGCGCGGCTGCAAGCAATCTCCTTAAGTTTATTTCCGTTTTACTGATTCCCATTACAAGATCCTGTGGCAACGATGAAAAACAGCGGGAAAAAGGTAAAACAGATTTTAGTTACATCTTAGTGTTAATTAAATGCCAATTTAATATTACCTACATAGGAAAGATTAATGTCATAAACAAAGCTATGAAATTACCTGAATTACGGAAAATTGAAATATTTCTTCAACCTCTGGGAGATTTCCTGGTGTTCAAATCTGCTAGCTTGAATCTGTTCTGTTTCACAGTACACAAACACATCAATTTGCAGGTATGTTGATGAGGGAAAATTATTGTGTATAATTTGATAGAATCTATCACATAAGCACATGCAATTACTGAACTTGCTCCAAGATCAAAAATTAATTTAACGACTAAGGTCATGTTTAGTTCGTGGAATGAAATAGACAAGGAATAGAATAGGTAATGAATAGATTAGCTATTCCTATTCCAAATTTTGGTTCAAATAATGGAATAACTATTCCATGATTTGGTTAATTGGCCAAAATGACTATAAAACCCTTCACCATGAATTTTATTATTTATTTAAAATTGAATTTTGTAATTGTATTTTTTTTTTCAAATTTAATTAAAAATAATTAAAATTACCACATAATATGACAATTTTCAAATTCATTGAAATTAAAATATTATTTTTAATTTCAAATTACTGTTATTATATTTTGTTTATTATAATTGTAACACAACATTAATTGCATGGTTAAAACTTGATTTATTCAGATTTAAAGAATTGAAAAGTTTTTATGAACTAACCTCCAAGATAATCATTATCAGCTAGTAACCAGTCACATTTCCTTTCCTGACTAGTAAGTTTAGAGTTATTTGAATTTTCTTGACCTGTTCAAGAAGAAAACAGGGCAAAAACAGGAACATGTCAATATTCTTATTATTCAAGAATCAAGATTTCAATAAAAATGCTGAAATACTCACAAATCCCAAACATGGCCAGCAAGGTCTCTTTAAGTGATTGAAAAGAATTAACTCATTAAATAATCTTGAAACCCAGAAGCAAGAGTAAATGATCACAAGCATTACTACTAATTACTTTTCAAAAAATGCAAGAACCCAACCACTGATGACCTCTATGAGAAATTAAATAAGAAAATAACCACCACTATTATCTTAAAATCCAGCCCCTGATCAAACTATTTCAAACATAATTTCCATCCATAATTTAACCAATGTAGGCACATGCTTAGGAGAGATAAGGAGGAGAAGCTTGTTAACATGTAAACAAAAGACGAAGGGTTATACCACATAATACATAGGTTAGTCTGGCATTCAAATAAGTTTGAACAAACAAACCACATGAAAACTAAAATTTCTACTGAATTTAAATTGTATTATATCATTATAGCAAGTAATGTTAGTTATGAAAATAATTCTAATTAGTATTACTTCAATAAATAAAAAACAAAAAATAAAAAATAAAACTTTTAGAACTAAAATGCTATGATAGCCTATGCTAGTGGGACAACAAGGAAAACTAAGTTATACCATTTAACAATTCAAGATTCATCCCGGTTCTGAAAATATAATATCTACACAACAATAGTTCTAAAATTTATATGCTTTGATTTATATTCCTCCAATGGATAACCAGACCCAATCCATACTAAATAAGTAAAGCTACAAAAGAAGGTTCAACAAGCATATATTTCAAGGAAAAAAGGCATATGAATGGAGAAACAGAAATAGAAATCAATAGGCATAAGAATGCTAGCTAGTAAGGCTCAAAATTTCAAGAAATTGGAAGTCTTTTGAAACTTCAATACGTTATGATGATGGTCAGGGTTCTTTTTTTTTTTAATGTTATGGCTTTGTTTTAGAGTTATCATAAAAATTGAGGCAAGTCTCTAAAATTATGGTATGCTTAATAAATTAAAAAAAAAAAAAAAGTTATCATGAGTTTTCACTTTTCTTTTCTTAGCCATGAAACTCCCAAAAAGCAATTAAGAATTTCTTCCCCTCCCCTTGTTCACTTTTTTGAGACTGCAGTCACACCATTACAGGGAACAGAAAGGTCTAAAATCAAGAATCAAAACAAAAAAGAAGATGTTCTGTTTAAATTGAAATTGAAAGAAATGATATTACCAAATTTTAATACAGTGATCCTAATTTAATCAAACTCCCAATCCTAATTCAACCTCCAAACCCCAATTCTAGAGTTATAATTTGGTTCTAATTTATCATTCATTGGATATACTAATAATAGTGATGGGGAAATGAAAAAGTTCCATTCCCAATCCCAATTTCATGTCTAGGGTTTCGCAAATGATGAGAAGATGATGCTAAGTCATACCTGATCGGAGATTGATGAAGAAGTGACGGTGCTGAAGAGGTGAAATGTTGAGAGGAGTGGAGATATAGACTCTGCCGACTGCCAGGAATAATTGTAATTGATAAACGAAAACGGCAACGATAGACGAGCTTTTGTTGTGTCTAACGACAAGTAGTTTGTTCAATCTAAAACAAATTAGCTGTTACATGGACAATAAAACATAGGACAAGATAAAATATAACTGGATAATTTTGTCCAGTTATGTGTTTGGTTATTGTAATACCCTGATTTTTAATTATTTTTTAAAATATTATTTTCACATGGAAATATAAATATTTAATTCGATTTATTGTAATTGTGCTTAATGGTAATTTGAATTACCATTATTATTGTAGAAAATATAATATTTGATTTATTAATGATTAATTAAATTAATTAAGAAAATGATGATTTTAATATTGATGTTAAAGTTTAAATAAATTAATTAGTAAATTGATTTATTATTTGAATATTTATTTTAGTAAAGAAAATTAATTAAGTAATTAAGTTAAATATTTACAAAGTTAAATTGTTAAAAGTAATTTTAAGATTTTGATTATTATTATTATTATTATTATATATTAGTTAAAAGATAAGAAGAAACTAAGAGTCAGATAAAGTAAGTAAAAGAGACAGAAAGTTACAGTGAAATAAAGAGACAGAAATGAAAAGGGTCGGAAATGAGAGACAGTGCAAGAGAGAGAGAGAGAGAGAGAGAGAGTCAGGGGCATAATTGGAAAAGTGATTCGTTCGCCGCCTTCCGGTCATCCAATCGGAACACGCGCCGGACCGTTGGAAAGAGGAGGCCGAGACGCCTCCAACGCCACTAGCCCGGTCGCCGTTCGCAGCCGCATGCCGCCGCACCTCTCGGCAAAGCGTCCTCCGGCCAGTAGACTTCCGATCATTATTTCGTCGACTTTTTGACCTCCGTTTCCAACGATTCTTGTACCGTTGGATTCGTATTCTCGTAAGATTCGATTCGGTATCTCATTTGTGAATTTTAGAGAATGTTTGAATTTTTGCCTGATTATGGTGTAATTTCGGATCTGCCGACGCGTCTTTTCGGCAATCCGTCGGTGAGAAAATTAAGTGGTGCATATTTTCGGTATCCATGCTTCGATACGAATTTATTGACACCAATTTCGCCGCTATCCGACACCGTTGATATTTTC
>CATKHJ010591320.1:0-13363 GCA_949750685.1 Vernicia montana | reverse complement strand
CTTGAAACCTAAACACTATTGCCAAGCCCAAGACATTTGGCACCTTTTCTACCTCAAGCCAAAAAAAAAAAAAAAAAATTGCACTTTACTTACCTTAAGCCCAAGACATTTGGCCTACCATCATTTTAAGCCCAAAACCTTATGGCCCCCAATCTGAACACTCCCTTAATTTCAAAATTTGAGCAAGGACACACCAAATTCATCTGACATACCCAATGACTAGCACTTTAATGAGAACATTAGCCTAGCTGACGTGCTCTTGTTCGAGTTCTACAATCAAGTTGAGTCCATTCAATCCTGAGTCAAAGTCAGAGTC
The DNA here is from genome assembly GCA_949750685.1 of Vernicia montana. Taxonomy (NCBI): domain Eukaryota; kingdom Viridiplantae; phylum Streptophyta; class Magnoliopsida; order Malpighiales; family Euphorbiaceae; genus Vernicia; species Vernicia montana. The sequence goes on along the minus strand of CATKHJ010591320.1, from coordinate 13,047 downwards.
TGTCGAGTCTTGTGAGTCAAAGTCTGTCGAGTCTTGTGCTTCTTTCTCTTCTTTTGAGTCAAAGTCAGAGTCTATCGAGTCTTGTGCTTCTTTCTCTCCTTTTGAGTCTCTAATTGTCCAAAGTCAGAGTTAGAGTGGTCATACATTTCTGTAATCAACTAAGAGTCAGAATCTGCTGAGTCTTACTTTTCCTTTGAGTATGTAATTAACCTTCTTAAGTTGACTTTGAATTTCGGTACTACTCATAATGAAAAGTTTAAATTTTTCATCTTACATCTCATGTGTTTTCTTTTTAATCCAACTTGAATGATACCAAAAAAAAAAGAAAAAGACAAAAGAATCAATTAAATATGGCACAGAGGAAAAGCTAAAAATCACATACATTGTATCTGCATATCATGACAAGCAGGCATTTATCAAAGCGCTCATGGACTGTTGCGGTTTATAAGATCTCGGCCCATACACACATGAAGCCCGTCAAGCAAGAGCTACAGATAATGAAAGCAGAATGAATTAGGGAGTACCATGACCAGCTGAATGCCATCTATGAAAAGAGAATGGATGCTTTGTACAAGATTCAAGATTATCAACAGAAGTTAGTCGGACACTCCAACAAAAGATGAAAGAACAGAGGATTTGCAAAAAGGGAATTTTATCCTAAAAGTGATCCAAGCCCCTGTGTACGACCCAAGAGGAAAGTTCAAGAACAAATTGAGCCGGACCATACATACTCAAGAAGATCCTATCCGGCGGAGGCACCATCCTCATGGACATGGACGAAAATCAGTTCTCCAATCCTTACAACCTAGATCAGTTGAAGAGGTATTTTTGTCTGAAGAAAATGTTTGTAATCAGTTTCTATTTTCCTTTCAAAAGCACTGTAATCAGAATTATTTAGACCTGATTCTTCCTAAAAGAAAATGACAGAAAAATGATGTAAGGGATACGTAGGTAGCCCAACTTGGGTGCTGTCCAAATCATAGTATAAAGCATTTTTTATTCACATGACAAAGCATCTCATTCTCTTTTCCTCTGTGCCTAAATGCAACACTCACTTGATTTTTTGCCAAAAAAAAATAATAATAATAAAAGGAGACTGCTGGCTAAGATGAAAAATCGGAAGGGCGGTTTAGGCAGAAATTAGGGCAAGCTTGTCGAGTTGAAAACCCGAAAGGGCGACTTGGGCAGAAGTTAGAGCTAAAAAAAAAAAAAAAAAAAAAGGTGTGTCATTCAAATTGGATTCTATTAGGAGTCATTTCAAAATCCATTCGTCATATTAAGAAAATGAGTAATGTGTCCTATCTCATTAAAATGTGTCAAAAGTTTGAGTTTGTCAAGTCAGTCCAAATAACTCACTCTCCTTCAATTATTCGTTTTCTTCCTAAAGCAGTCAAACAACTTTACCCTCCTCAGATTCGCCTTCCTTCATGTCAATCCTTTCTTTCGTTGAAAAATCACAAAAGATGAAAAAAGTTTTCAGAGTTAAATCATCCAAAGTAAAGTTGCCTTTGTCTCTCATTAGGGGCACAACCATCAAAGTCATTCATATTCTTTCGAGTCACCTTCGGTCAATCTATCATCCCTTATCATGGGCATGATCTCTAAGTCGTGTCCTCCTATCAAGGTGAGCAAGTCACCAGTCCAAAACCATTTGTCTCCCCTTCATTCCTAAAGAGTCTATCCCGACCTCTATACCAATCCCACTGAATCCTAAAAGCACCATCCCCAAGAGCCTTTCTAGCCTAGATAATGCATTCTTTCCTTTCCATGAATCATTCTAAAAAAATCACAAAGCTCAAGCTACCTGGCAGAACCAGAATCGACCAAACCTCACGCAGAATCTACGTCGCCCAAGCCATTTGTGGAAAGCGTACCTCTCATTTTCAAAACCTTAACTCCTTGATGAAACCAAGCCACCCGAAAGGTCCCACCGTAGACTAAAATCAAATCATATCCTTCTTACTGTTCAAAGAAAGTCCAATATCCTAAGCCCAAGACCTAGGTTACCTAACAAATAGGTCAATCCCCTTAAATCAGAATCAACCAAATCTCCTTGCTAAGGATCCTCCACCCGATCAGCCAAGCCAAAAGATCTTCCACTCGATCAGCCAAGCCAAGGGATCCTCCACCCGATCAACCAAGCCAAAAGATCCTCCACCTGATCAGCCAAGCCAAGGGATCCTACACCTAATCAACCAAGCCAAAGGATCCTCCACCCGATCAGCCAAGCCAAAGGATTCTCCACCCAATCAGCCAAGCTAAAGGATCCTCCACTCAATCAGCCAAGCCAAAGGATCCCCCACTGATCAGCCAAGCCAAAGGATCCTCCACCGATCAGCTAAGCCAAAGAATTCTCCACCCGATCATCCAGGCCAAAGGATCCTTCACCCAATGAGGAGGGACCAACCAACAAATCTCCCCCTCCCGACTACATTGAGGGCTCAACCATTCCTGCAGCTGATCGACAGAACTCAAACTTCTCCCTGGGTAGAACTTTTGTCAACATATCTGATCCATTTTCATCCGTATGGATCTTCTCAAGCTGTAGTAGTTTCTTCTCTAGTACATCCCTGATCCAGTGATATCTCACATCAATATGCTTTGATCTTGAATGAAAGGAGGAATTCTTCCTAAGGTGAATAGCACTCTGGCTATCACAAAATAATTTATATCTGTCTTACTGCACACCGAGTTCATTTAAGAACTTCTTCATCCACAACAACTCCTTACATGCTTTCGTTGCTGCAATAAATTTCGCTTCAGTAGTTGACAGTGCAACACACTTCTGTAGCTTTGATTGTCATGACACAGCTCCCCCTGCAAATGTAATCAGGTAACCAGATGTAGACTTCCTTGAATCTACATTGCCAGCCATATCTGCATCTGTGTAGCCAACTAGCACAAGCTTGTCCTCTCCAAAGTAGAAGCATACTTTGGAAGTACCATGAAAATACATGAAAATCCATTTTACTACAGCCCAATGTTCCGTACCAGGGTTTGAAAGGAACCGACTTACTACTCCAACCGAGTAAGCAATATCAGGCCGTGTATTCACCATGGCATACATCAAACTTCCAACTGCTGAAGCATAAGGAATTTTATTCATTTCTTCCTTCTCCTTATCTGTAGAAGGGCTCTGTTTAAAACTTAGTCTAAAGTGATTAGCAAGAGGACAATTAATCGCTTTAGCCTTGTCTATATTAAATCTCTGAAGTACTTTCTCAATGTACTTCTTCTGTGACTACCATATCTTCTTGGCGGCTCTATCTCTGATAATCTCCATGCCAAGAATCTACTTTGCTGACCTTAAGTCTTTCATGGCAAAAGACTTACTCAGCTGCTTTTTCAAGCTGTTGATTCTGGAAATATTCCGGCCAACAATGAGCATATCATCCACATAGAGCAATAGAATAATGAAATCATCATCAGAGAATTTCTTCACAAAAACACAATGGTCTGAAGTAGTATTCTTATAGCCCTGCTCCCCCATAACTGACTCAAACTTCTTGTACCATTTCTCGGTGCCTGTTTCAAGTCGTAAAGGCTTTTCTTCAATCTGCAAACATAATCCTCTTTTCCTTTTTCTTCGAAACCCTCTGGTTGCTCCATGTATATCTCCTCTTCTAAATCACCATGTAGGAAGGCAGTTTTCACATCCATTTGCTCGATCTGCAGATCAAGACTTACTACTATCCCCAGCACAGTACGAATGGATGTCATTTTCACAACAGGTGAAAATATCTCATCAAAATCAATGCCTTTTCTTTGGTTGAACCCTTTAACAACCAATCTGACTTTGAATCTCGGATGGGAACTATGTTCTTCATGCTTAATTCTGAACACCCATTTATTTTTCAAAGCTCTTTTGCCTTTAGGCAACTTCACCAGCTCAAAAGATTTATTCTCATGCAAGGACTTCATCTCATATTGCATGGCTTTAATCCATTTCTAGTTCTGTTCATCATCCATGGCTTCTTTAAAGTTCTCAGGTTCTCCTCCGTCAGTGAGTAGTACATACTCATTTGCTGGATATTTGATAGAAGATTGCCTTATTCTATCACTTCTCCTCAATGGAACTGGGGAAGCCACAGGTGCTGGTGGTTGATGATGAACATCATCATCATTTTCATCATCTGAGTCAATCTCAACGGGAGCATCATTTATCTCACGCTGAGCATCCTAAGTTTCATTTCCAACTTCTCTCGGCACCGTTGTTGGAGGAATTAATTCCAAGTTTATTGAGTCACCATTAGAGTTAGGAACATCCTTATCCATCTTGTCAATATCTTTAATGGTTTGGTTCTCAACAAACACAGCATCACGGCTCCTGACAAGCTTCTTCTGGACCAGATCATAAAATTTATAGCCAAATTTATCTTGATCATAGCCAACAAATATACACTGTTGTGTCTTAGCATCAAACTTGGATCTCTCATCTTTAGGAATATGCACAAAAGCTTTGCAGCCAAATACCCGCAGATGATCATAGGAAACATCCTTTTCTGACCAAGCTTTCTCTGGAATATCATTCTTAAGAGGGACACAGGGTGAGCGATTCAACACATATGCAGCTGTTTGCAGAGCTTCACCCCAAAATATCTTAGGTAACTTTACATGTGAGAGTAAACATCTTACTCTCTCGATCAAAGTTCTATTCATCCTCTCAGCTAGGCCATTCAATTGTGGTGTCTTCGAAGGCATTGTTTGATCCTGAATACCATGCTCTTTACAGTAAGCATCAAATGGTCCAGTGTACTCTCCACCATTGTCTGTCCAGATGCACTTCAACTTCTTCCTAGTCTTTCTCTCAACTGAGGCATGGAACTTCTTGAAGACATCTAACACCTGATCTTTTGTCTTCAAGGTATAAACCCATGTCTTACGAGAATGATCATCAATGAAAGTCACAAAGTACTGAGCACCACCAAGTAACTTTGGCATTGGTCCACACAAATCTGAATGTATCAGATCCAACACGTTCTTCATTCTGGAAGGAGTGGAACTTTTGAAAGCAACTCTGTTTTACTTTCCTACCAAACAATCTATGCATTTTTCCAAATGCACCTGCTTCATCCCAGATAGCACATTCTTCCTGACTAGATAGGTCATCCCCTTCTCACTCATATGGCTGAGTCTTCTATGCCACAACTCAACAACATCATCTTTCTCCAGAGCATTTACACTGTTACTGGAGAGCTTTGCATTCATCACATATAGTGATGAATACTTGTTACCTCTAGCCACCACCAAGGAACCTTTAGTGAGTTTCCATCGACCATTCACGAAGGTGTTGTAGAAACCTTCGTCATCAAGTCTACCTACTAAAATCAAATTTAGCCACATATCTGGAATATGCCTCACATTTCTGAGGATTAATCGTGTGTCATTCTCTGTCTCCAAGCAAACATCTCCTCTGCCAATAATTCTTGATAAGTTATCATTTCCCATTTTAACAACACCAAAATCTCCCGGTGTGTAAGATGAGAAGAATTCTTTCCGAGATGTAGCGTGGATGGAAGCACTATTGTCAATCACCCAACTGGTCTCATGGGATATAAGATTGACAACGTCCTTATCATAAACAATGTGAAATTCATCAATGGTATTTGTTTGTTCATCATCACTGCTATCGTTCTTCTTTTTCTCCTTGCCTTTGTTCTTCTCCCTTTTGAACTGTCAGCAAAATCTCTTGATGTGCCCCTTCTTTTGCAATGATGGCACTCAACATTAGCATATTTGTTTGACTTTCCTCTGCTATTGTCTCTAGAGTTTGAACCCCTAGACTGGCTTCTCCCTCTAGATTCTGTAACCAAAACATCTGGTTGTGATGAAGAGGTTGAATTCTGTGATCTCCATCTCATCTCTTCATTCAGAACACCGCTTTTAACAGCCTCCATATTTACAACACCATTAGGTGTTGAATTGGTAATGGATATCTTCAAAGTCTCCCATGACTCTGGTAGAGAAGTTAACACCATAAAAACAAGCACTTCATTGTCAAACTTTATGCCCATTCCCGATAACTGATCAACAATCCCTTGCATTTCATTAAGGTGATATGCAGCAGATGTGCCTTCTCTATATTTTACTTGCATCAAAGTCTCCCATGACTCTGGTAGAGAAGCTAACACCATAAAAGCAAGCACTTCATTGTCAAACTTTATGCCCATTCCCGACAACTGATCAACAATCCCTTGCATTTCATTAAGGTGATCTGCAACAGATGCGCCTTCTCTATATTTTACTTGCATCAATTTTGTCAAGTAAAAAAAATTTATTATTGCCGATTTTGGAAGTATACAGCTCCTCAAGCTTATTCCACAAAGTTCGTGCGTGAGTCTCATTACAGATGTGGTTGTAGACATTATCTTTGACAAACTGTCGGATGAAACCACACACCTGCTCATGCTCAAACGCCAATTCTTCTTCTGATTTGTTGTCGGGTTTAGTTGTAGTAAACACAGATAAATGCAATTTCGTCACAAATAGGAGATCTTTCATCTTATTTCTCCATATGTGGTAATTTGTGCTATTTAAGTTGATCATTTTACTTTTCTTTGCCTCCATAGCTTTAATACTATTGAACTGCTACAGGAATCGTATAGGTAAACAGTAGCGTATCTAAACAGTACCCATATCTGTGAATAGTACCGTATCCTTGCATAGTACCCTGTTACAATGACAGACTGGGCTGCTACAGTGACGGACTTGACTGCTACAGTAACTGGGCTTGAATAGTTACTCAGAGTATTATTCACAGTAATAATTTTCCGAGAAAAATTTTTCTGATGTGGAAGATCAGTCAAAACTGCAACCACAGAGCATACTCTCAATTTTCAAGGAAAATTAAAATCAATAGTTCTGATACCACTTGTTAGGCCCACGGGTACCAAAATGCGGAATAATAATAATCAACAAAAATAACACCAGCAATTTAACATGGTTCACCCTTAATTTTGGGCTACGTCCACGAGACGAACTTCGAATAAAATACTTTCACTATTACGAATAGTAAGTACAAGAGAGACTTTTCCAAATTAAATCTAAAGGCAATACAATATTAAATGAGATAAACCCAAAATAGTAACACTCACAGTATTTCTAAAAAATATCCCAAGTATTTTTCTCATTATTTTGTCACTCCCCTTTTTAGGAATTATTTTCTAAAAATAATAAAAACACTCTCACAATATTTTTATTCTTCAGAGAACTTCTCTGACTTTTCCCTATCAATTGCTTTCTTTTGCAATTGCTATGTTTCCAGTTATATTGCATGGCTATAGCCATGCAACATGCACTAATAATGAAGAAGCCAATTCCAAATGGAATTGGCTTCATGCATTATTTTCAATGGTTGGTTAGAAATTGGCACCGAATATTTGACATTCATTTTTTTTTTTTAAATTCAAATGTTAGGCACCTCCCAATGAGGAGGGAGTACTATGACTGCTCCAATCACAAAATTGTTGAAGAAGGATAAATTTGAATAGAGATGTGCACATCAAAAGCAGAATTCATCGCCCAGTTAGAATTGCTCTCATCAGAGCAACTACCAGCATCTTCACCTTGTACTAGGTGGAATTCATCATCAGACTCATCATCGGATCTAACCACATTTGAGGAATCACCATCATCAATTTTCAGCTTACCCTTCATCTTTTCTTGTAACTGCTTAAGACTCTTTAAGTCTTCTTTAAGTTTTGGGCAGTGATGTTGTATGTGACCAGTCTCTCCACAATAATAGCACTCCATATTGTTATAATCTCTCGGCCGAGATTTTGATCTATTTATGTGATCACCTCTCCTTTTATTTTGATTCTTCCCTCTCTCACTCCTCTCAACTAGTGCTATGGCCTCACTTTCAGTTGAAGTGCTCTCACCCCTCATCATCCTTTCATTTTCTCTTAACACCGTTGTAACTTCAATCAATTTCAGTGTGGTTTTTCCAGCACACACTGTTTCCAATAATTCATGTCTTCCACATGAAGTTGTTTGTGCCAACTTGTATCATTATTTTCCAGCCTTGATTTTATTTGGGTTGTATTATTTGCATTAATTATGCTGTAATTATGCCTATAAATGGGCTTGGGTTGGTTCCTTGTAAGGCAGATTTTGTGTAAGAAATATTAAGCGTTCTTCTTTGAAGATTCATTTTCATACTCTTTAATTTGTTTCTAAATTATAAGAGTGATGTATCCTTGGTTTGGCTCCTCTAAGGTGGTGATCTTGAGCCGAGTATTCGTCGTAGCGGAGCTATTATATCCACCACAATCGGCCAAATACACAATCCGACACTACTACAGTGTCATGCAGTGTCCACAAAATTTGAAACAGCTTAATCTTTCTTTTTCCAAGCATCTGTTGCGACTCCCAAGTCTCTCTTCAGCTCCAAATCTGAAGTGGATAGATCTTTAATACTGTGAAAGTTTGATTGAGATTCCTTCGTCCTTTGTTCAAAGCCTTCACAAGCTTACTCATCTTCTTCTAACTGGTTGCACGAAATTTACAAGTCTTTCAAGCCTCATCCACTTGAAATCTCTCGAGATTCTAGAGTTTTCTTATTGCTCGAATTTGGAGATGCTTCTTGAGATTCCGACAGGCATAAAAATTTTAAGCTAAGCAACTATGAAGTCTTTGTCGATTGGAACTCCCTGTTTGTGAAAAATTGCAAAAATCTTAAAGTCTTCCGACTCAAATTCATTTAGATTCTATTGTTAATTTTCAAATCAAAGATTGATTGAATATCAACAAGTTTCCAGATATTATAGGAAATCAGCTGGAAACATTAATAATAGATAAGACAGGAATCGAAGTATTGCCCTCATCAATTGGATGTCTCTCTTCACTTGTTGCTTTGCATGTCACAAATTGTAAAAAGTTCCAGAGTCTCCCAACTAACATTTGTTAGTTGGAATGCCTTGAAGAGCTTATTCTTAATGGCTGCTCAAATCTTGGTCAATTGCCTCCATTAGCTGGTTTGGACTGTTTATATAAGCTATGTGTAGATGGCACTGGACTTATAAGAATTCCTGCTGACATTGTCTCTTTATCATCGTTAAGACAATTTGATTTATCCAATTGCAAGAGACTCCAAACTGCATTATCAACTTCATATATTGCACCCATTGAATTTCCCGAAGAGGCATGGGGAAATTATTATCAATTGAATTTATGTAATTGCATAAATTTGGATCAAAACGTTTGTTACTACATTATGGAAGATGTACATCTGAGAATTGGAGAATTAGCCACTGTTAGCGGAGTAAGCCTCTCCCTCCCTTAATTCACTTCTTCTTCTTCTTCTTTTCTTTAACTAATTAACTTCAATTTTTATTATCCCTCTGTGACAGATTTTCACAGGGCTGAATGAAAATTTTTATTGGGAATTCGGTATTTGTTTATCCGGAACTGAAATTCCAGAGTGGTTCGACTATGAAAGTTTTGGATCTTTAATAGATATTTTCTTACCTGAAGATCTATTTAATTCTATGTTCACGGGCTTTGCTTTATCTGCTATTCTGGGACTTGAACCTTCCATTATCATTAGTGAAGTCCATCACCTCTGGCTTTCATGTTTTTGCTATTTCAAAAAAGCCAGTGGTGACTTCAAGCATTATATTGATTATGGTATTGAGAGTTTCAAGGCCATCCTTGAAACAGATCATGTGTTCCTTTGGTCCTTGAATTATCCCCTTTTACATGATCTAAATAATTGGCTCAAACAAAACTGTTGCAAAGTCAACCGTGCCTCATTTGTGTTTGAAGCGCTGTATGATTCACCTAAGTTTGATAAGGTAAAATTAAAGGTGAAAAGGTGTGGGATTCACATGCTATATGGGGCAGTTGACATGTCTGAGGATGAAAAAAGCAAATGCAGAATCCAAACAAATCCATATTTTCCACAGATACAAACCAACAAACGAAGCAGAGAAGACAACTTCCAATCCGATTATGAGACCAATAACATTACATATGAAAAATCTGATTACGAGGAAGAAGAACCACATTCTAAGAGGTTGAGAGTGACTAATTCTTTATCTGGATAGGAATCCTCCATCATATATATATCCTTGATGACAACCATCCCAAGATCTTGCTATCTTTGGCTATAAGTTGACCCTCCAGTTTTACCTCATTAACATATATCTTTTCTGTCATTAACATGCATTACAAGCAATTGAACTTGTTTATGCGAATCATTACTTATTCTTGCTCTGTCTTTAATTGTTTGTTCTGTTATTTATGTTGAAAGAGTCATCACCGACTCTTCCTTATCTAGAGATGTGTCTTTAGAATTCTCCATCTTTCCTCCTATTCAGAATATTCTACATTTCTCAAGCTTTGTTCAACAACCGCCATTGGAGAAGTTTCTTAAAGAGCCAAGAATTATCCATGCCACCACAATTCATAGAAGCATCTAGATTAGAGAGGTTCTCCATCACCGACTTAAGGAAAGATCTTGGTTCCTTCCACTCACCGACTATAATTAGTATAAATATGGGCTTTGGACTTTCTTGTATATATGTAGTGAGATGTGTGAGTGAATGAATAGTGGGCTATGAGTGAATTGTGCGAGTGTTAGTACAGGTGAGTTTGTGGGTGACAGTAGTATGTGACAAAGTGAGAGAATATTGTGTGTAGTATGTGTATGTGTCTTTGGGTGTGAATTGATTTGTAAAATATCAGTTTAGTACAGTAGAAAATTATTTTCTTCAAGTGAGCCCACCACATCTCACAATTTGTGAGAGAATTTAATCCAACAATTTAGTATCAGAGCTTGGTTGGTTTGGGACCAATGTTCGTGATCACGAGCTTGAAGAAAAGGCAGTTAGGGATCGTGGATCACATGTTCGTGCACAATCCGGGACTATGAAGTAAATTGGTCGGGGACCAAGCTTACTTGATAATTAAGAAGAATTTATCAAGTCATGATGGCAGATTTTCAAATCATGGGCACGATCAAAAGGCTCAATGATCACAACTATAGTTCTTGGCAAACTATTATGAAGTCCTACTTGGAAGGACAAGAATTGTGGGAGATTGTTGGTGGAAGCAACACTGCAACACCTCAAGACACATGAACGGAATCATCCACAATTGCACTTCAAAAATGGAAAGCGAAAGCTGGTAAGGCTCTTTACGCTATTAAAATTTCAGTTGAAGATGATATTCTTAAATATATAAAAGATGCAAAAATACTAATGGAGGCATGGGATATTCTTGCATCTCATTATTCAAAGAAAAATGAAATGTGGCTTCAATACCTTGAGAATGAATTAATGGCAACTAAGCAAAGTGGCATGTCAATTAGCCAATATTTTTCAAAAGTAAAGTCTCTCTGAAATGAGATTGCAGAATTAGATTCTGATTATGCAATTAGTGGCTCTCGAAAGAGAATAATTATTATTCATGGGTTGAGACCCGAGTATCATGGATTTATTACTGCTGTCCAAGGATGGCCAAAACATCCATCATTGGAGGAGTTAGAAAATCTGTTAGCCAATGAAGAAAGCTTGGCTAAACAGATGACAGGGGTCTCACTAATGAGTGAAGATGAGGCATTCTTTAGCGGTAAAAGAAGACGTCGACCCAAAGGTTGGAGAGACTCAAAATCTAAAACCGAGGATGAAAATAAATTCTCAAGAGAAAGATCAAGAAGCTATAAATCAGGGGGAGCTCACCACTAAGAAGACGACTCGGAGGATGAATCATGTTATTGCAAGAATATTCAGTGTTATAATTGTGGGAAACAAGGCCACTATGCTTGAGACTGTCGACATAGAAGACCCAAATATGCTCGAGACTATCGACATAAAAGAGCCAAAGGAAATGTTATGACATCCACACAGCCGCAATATGAAAGTGAAGAAGAATGGGACATTCTAGCAGCATGTGCCATTACAGAACCAGTGAAAAGTGGTTTTAATAAAGAAGTCTGGGAAAGTGAAGAAGAGTGAGATCTGACAGGATCAGAGTTCTTTGAAGAAGCTCTGTTAGAAGAAGAAGAAATTGATTTTGAAGGAATACCCCAAGATCGACTCAATCCATAGAATGAAGTGTTTCTAAGCTTGGTCATAGATAAAGAAAAGGAATCCTTATTCACAAGACCACCAGTTGAAGGAATTGATTGGGAAGACCTAAAGGAAATAGAGCAAGAAGAAATGAGAGAGCAACCAGAAGAGGAGCCAACAAATGAAGAGGTCATATACGAAATAAAGCAAGGAAATGTGGAGACTACTAACAAGTCACCTGCAAAGGATGATCAATCTCCAAGGCGCGAAGAAGAGCATCAACTTAAACAAACTGAAGTGCAGGTAAGTGAAATCTTGCTTGGTGGAGATATCAAACGCAAAGTAATTCTTGAGGCATTAAATAAGTAATTGATCAAAATGCTCGAAGGGTTGCAGCTTGAAGTATCAAAGGAAAAAAGAACAAGCTTTCTCTTTATTACTGAAAGTAAGTAAAGGTGAAGTACTAAACGAAGACAAAAGGATTATCGATGTCAAAGAAGCACAAATTGAAGGAAGTCAAGATGATATAGATAGGTCAACAATAGTGGACCAAAATGAGGAATTTATACAAGAAAGAACAAAACACCAAGAGTTAAAGATGGTAAGGAGTTCTGATAAATTGACATATTGCAATGACATAATAATGGAGCATTATTATGATCAAGATGGACATGGAGTTCCAAAGTTAGAAAAAATGAAAGCTGCACAGAGTCGGAGCTGAGGGGGAGTGTTGAAAGTGACGTGGAGGCCTTTGCAGAAGGGTTCCTAGGCCGCCTAGACAAGCAGCGGGCCAAGCAGAAGAAATAGCGGCCCGGGGCAGCTGTAATTTTTGGGCCTTGCAGGTACTTGATCCAAAGAAAAATGCCGCAACGGATCCGAATCATAGCCTTTGGCGATGAGCGACGTCGTTTTTCGGCCAAATTCCTTCATTTGGGCCCTTAATTTTGCCGTTTTTCCATTTATGGAAACTTTTTGAATTGCTTGTAACTTTTGGTAGGAACCCCGGATTTAGGCGCCGTCTGTGGCGCTTTCCTTT
>CATKHJ010591278.1:0-31908 GCA_949750685.1 Vernicia montana | reverse complement strand
TAATTACATAATTACAAAACATAAATTATAAATATATCTACATTTTAAACGAGCCTGTTCACGAGCCTATAAAGCGAGCATGTTCACGAGCTTATAAATCGAGCATGTTCACGAGCCTATAAACCGAGCATGTTCACGAGCTTGTTCATGAGCCTGTAAATCGAGCTTGTTCACGAGTTTATAATCAAGCTGTTCGCGAGCCTAATTGAGCCGAGCTTACATTTGCTCAAGCTCGGCTCATTTATTAAACGAGCCTTGAAATAAGGCTCAAACTTGACTTGTTTATTAAACGAGCCGAACGCAAACGAGCTTTTATCGAGCCGAACACCGAGCCGCTCGCGAACGGCTTGGCTCATTTACACCCCTATATGCTCCTCACCTCTAGCCACTACTTAGGAGCCTTTTGAAAGTTTCCATTTGTCATAAATGAAGGTGCTGCAATATCCTTCATTTGCAAGTTTGCGTACAGAGATCAAATTTAGGTGCATATCTGGAATATGCCTAACATCATTTAAAACTAATCTAGTACCATTCTTTGTTTCCAAGCAAACATCTCCTCTGCTAACAACCTTTGACAGGTTTTCATTTCCCATTCTGATAACACCAAAATCTCCAGGTGGGTATGATGAGAAAAAATCTCTATGCGAAATAGCATGAATGGTAGCACCACTATCAAGCATCTAACTGGTCTCCTGAGATGCAAGATTGACAATATCTTCATCATAAACATCATTGAACTCATCTATAATATTTGTCTGCTCATCATCACTGTTGTCGTATTTTTTCACAGCTTTGTCTCGATTCTCCTATTCCTTCTTGAACTTTTGACAGAACTTTTTGATGTGGCCCTTCTTCTTACAATGATGGCATTCAACATTGGCATATTTATTTGACTTCCTTCTGCTCTTGCCTCTTGAGTTCTGCTCCTTAGATTGTCTCCTCCCTCTGGATTCTGCAACCATAACATCTGATTGTGATGAAAAATATGAGGCTTGTGATCTTCTTCTCATCTCTTCATTCAGGATACTACTTTTTACAATCTCCATATTGACTACACCATTAGGTGCAATGTTGGTGATGAAAGTCTTCAAAGTCTCCCAAGATTGTGGCAGAGAGGCTAACACCAATAGAGCAAACACTTCATCATCCAGTTTTACTCCCATTCTAAACAACTGGTCCTGGATTCCTTCCATCTCGTTCAAGTGATCTGGCAAGGAAGTTTCTTCTCTGTATTTATAACTTATTGTTTCCAGTCTTTGAAGAATACAACATCTCCAGCTTATTCCACAGAGACCGTGCATGAGTCTCATTACAAATGTGATTATACACATTGTCTTCGACAAATTGTCGGATAAAACTGCACACCTGCTCATGGTCAAACTCTCATTCTTCATCAGTTTTACCTTCGGGTTTGACTATGGTAAACACCGGCAAATGCATCTTCGTCACAACTAGAAGATCTTTCATCTTTTTACTCCAGATGTGGTAGTTTGAGCCATTTAGGTAGATCATTTTGCTAATTTTTGCCTCCATCACTTCTATCACAAACTTCTTTGAGCAAATCTAGCTCCCACTATTTCACGTGAATAGTACTGTATACTGGAACAGTAACTGTAATCCGTGAACAGTACACCAGATAAGTTCCCAGAAAAGAAAGGTAGGTCACAATGGACACACTTAATTACCAAGTTTTCCTTAGCCAGAACTTTTCCTAGACATACACTTTCACATTACCATACTAATTTCTAGCTTGGCTTTGATATGTATGAATAGTACCAAATTGCACAGTACCTCAGAGTACTATTCACAGTAATAATTTTCCGAGAAATTTTTTTCTGATGTGGAAGATCAGTCAAAACTGCAACCACAGAGCATACTCTTAATTTTCAAGGAAAATTAAAACCAATAGCTATGATACCACTTGTTAGGCACAACGGATAAATAAATTAGCAAAGTAAAATAATAACACCGGTAATTTAACTTGATTTACCCTTTGATTTTGGGCTACGTCCATGGGATAAACTCCGAAATATATTTCTTCCACTAATAAAATTAATGGGTACAAGATAGAGAGGTAATACAATAATTTGAGATAAATCCAAAATAGTGACATACAAGTGTTTCCCAAACTCACTATTTTGTCACTCCCCTTTTAGAAAAAATTTCCAAATATTTTTCTAAAATATTTTTCACTCACTCTCACAACTCACTCCTTTTTAAAGGAATTAAATTATTTTGCTTCTTCTTTGGTGTGTTTTTCCTATCTTACTCTTGCCTATTTATAGGCAAGAGCAAGACAACTTCTATGGCCAAAGAAATGGCCACGTACATGGCCATTTCATATGGCTCATAATTTTTTTTTATTATTATTATTTTTATATAAATATGTGAGTCTTTCCATGTGAAAGAGACACCACAACATGTTGTTGTAGCATAAAATATTTTCCATTGAAGAACATATGTTAATTAGATGTCAATGTTTTTCTTCTCTTTTTTTGGCAAAAGATGGTGAAGGTTAGACTTTAATTAGAGTTGTCTAGGATTGGCATGATGATCATCAAAATGTCTCCAATAAAAATAATATTTTTGCTTATAGCGTATTTTACCATTTTAGCTAGCAAACAATAAGAGTGTGAATTTACTTCTTCTACCTTTACCAAAAGCAACACTGGGATACTTTTCTTGGTATTTGCCCTGAGTTGGTGTTCCATTAATAAGATTGTCTCTGCTAACATTAATGAAGGAGATTCAAATCTGAATCTATTATTAAGATTGTATGTGTACTTAAAGAGATTTTAACACATCACTCATGAGTCATGATCTCATGATTGATATAATTAAGATCATTAAAACTAAACATAATTTTCTAAAAATGAAGAATCAAAAGTTGAAAACTTTTATTATTTTGTAGTTTATTTATTGAGTACTTAATTTTGTTTGAATATTAATATTTTAAGGGTATCTGTTACCAAAAAAAAAAAAAAAACCCTTTAAGGGCAATAATTAGAAAAACCTAATTTTATTGGTTTTCTTGTATTGGATTGGATGTATTTAGGGTAGTAGGGTTGATTTTTTTTTTTTTATCAGAAGTAGTATGGTTGATTTTGCTTGGGTTATATGTATATAGTTGTTAAATTTGCTTGTTTCCTTTCTGACACATTATTTCCCTCGATTTTCTACCCTTTCCAAACATTTTGACTGACTAGAAAAGGCAAAGATAAATACAAGGGTCTAAATTTGGAGCCTCCTGTGTCATTAATAGAATTGTTCTGTTATTTTTTTCAAGTAAATTATTATCTCGTTTATGAAATTTGACCTAATAAATAAATTTTATGTCATTAATAGAATTGTTCTGTTATTTTTTTAAATAAATTATTATTTCGTTTTTAAAATTTGACATAATTAACAAATGAGTCTTTACTTTTTAAGAAAAACTAACTAAATCATATATGTATTTTCATTCTTTCATATTATTTAGTTATTCTGTCTATTTTTTTTTTACCTTTTTTCTAGTAAAAATTTAAAAATATAAAAATAATAATAATTTTTTAATATCCAAAATACCCTCCACCCTCCACCCTCTTCCTTTTCTTTCTCTTTCTCTTTCTCACCAAACCACCATCATCATCATCATCTTTTATCCAATTTACAAAATAAATTGGAGCCATCTTTGTCAATGGAACCCCATAAGCCCATCAATCCTAGGTTAATTATACCCATCGTCCCCGACTATTAACTAACACACATTATTATCTCTCAATTTGATTTTATAACGAAAGTGTCACTAACGTTATACTAATCCTTTCATGAATGTCCCTGAGCCCAATTTCTGTTAGTTTCACTAACGGCGAGCTGACGTGGACGCCATATAATCAATTTTAAAACTCAGAAATGCCACAATAGTCCTTGAAACTATTTATTTCTCTCTCCTTTCAGGCGCTCACCTCTCTCTCTCTCTCTCTCTCTCTCTCTCTCTCCACTCTTGCCTACTTCTCCATATGGTAGTTCATCTAATTTTGGCCACAAACACACCTCTCTAACGGTCACCATGTCCACCGTAGGGGCTACCTCCACAATATCTAGTGTTACTGTAAATGAAATCTCTCAAAATAATTATGCATCGTTGGACAAGAAAAATAGCGGTAATCAACTAATTAGAGACTCCCATGTTGTTTCTGTACATAATGGTTTGAGTTTATAGCAAGGGCACATGCCAAAGGTTTCTTCAATAGAGGATGGTGATGCTGCTAGGCCTAGAACTAGTGCTAGTCAATTATATCCATCACCGTCACAACAATGCCAAACATCATTCCCATATTTTAGATCTAGAATTTCGATTCATAATGGTAAGAATATAAACAATCCAACCCGCCATGCTTCTTCTGGGGATTCAATATGAGCTCCATCGCTAGGAGGCTATTTTCCTAACATAAAAGCACAGAAACAAATTCCATTATCAACTACTAATTCTAGTTTCATGAATTTATCACATTTCTCAAGACTTTCTTCTATTGTTAAAGCTAATCTTCATAATTCGTAATTTGATTTAGACATTTCTCACAAATTCCATTCATAATTTGATTCAGACATTTCATCAAGCAGATGGCGAGCAACCTTCTTAACCCATAAATCCACTCCATGGTCATATGTCATTTAGTAGCATTCCCGACAAGCTCCAAAACTTGAACATAAAACATCAAACAAAAACTCAAAATTTAAAACAAAACAAAGCAAACAAGAAATTGACAATTTGAAATAAACAAACCTCAACATCAAGATACTCGAGAACAATAGTGGTAAACAGGGGAACCAAACCTAACTCGTTGAGCATATGTACCTCTCTTGAGGAATCGGGTGACTCTGCCAATAGGGAACTTGAGATTAGAGATGAGCAAAACCGAACCGAAATTAAAAAATAAAACCGAACGATTCGATTCTGTTAGTTTTTTTTTAAAAAAAATTGGTTTGGTTCGATTTGAAATTTTGAAAACCGAATTAAATTTTGGTTCTTTGAAATTTTGAAAATTGAATTAAATTTCGGTTAAAACCAAACCGACTGAACTTTATATATATACATATTAAAATATATTTATATTATATATATATATTAAAATATATTTATTTTATATACATATATTAAAATATATTTATATTATATATATTTATTAAACATATATTAAAATTTACTTGAATTTTATCTCAAAAATTATACAAAAAAATGAGAAATAGCAAAAAAAAAAAAATCAAAACCAGCCCAAACTGACCAACCAAACCAAACTAAACTTTTTCTGTTCGGTTCGATTTTTACTCTAAGTTCGGTTTGGTTTGGGTTAGTGAAAATGTAATTTTGGTTATTTCAGTTCGGTTCGATTTTGAACCTAACTGACCATTTGCACACCCCTACTTGAGACCAAAGAGAGCTTTATTGCAAACTCCTAGGAACAGCAGCAAGTGATTGCCGTTGAAAACTGCGAGGATGGTCGAGGGAGCAACAAATGATGAGGAAGTTGCAGCTGTCAATGGTAATTGTATTGATGGTTCGAGAGCAATTGATTTGGGGAGGGATAAGGATCTAGGGTTTTCTGCAAAGGAAGAATTGATGGAGAGGATTGAGATTGATTCATATTCAGTTTCATCTCCTAGTGTTAATCGAACTCATGAGAATGAGGTAATTCACCGTGAATTCATGAACATTAGGATTTTGAATAGAGAATTAGATTCAAGTGATTCTTTATGTGAGTCTTCATTGAAAAAATAAAAAATTATGGATAAAAATTTGGATTTGGTGAATGGAGAACTTTGTTTAGGCTTTGAAGCATAGAAAACGTTAGATAGAATAGTGAAATCTACTAAGAAATTGAAGTATTGATAAAAAAAAAAAAAATCTAAATGAATCAATGGGTTTTGTGGGTTTTGATTTGATTTGTTAGAGAGAGAGAAACATGGTTGAGAGAGAGAGATAAGCTGAGGCGCGTGAGAGGAGAAGGTCTAACGTGGCTTTTTTTAGGTTAAAAAATAGCTTATATGTCTTTCACGTCATAATTATGTTAGTGAATATGGCGAAAAATGGTTTGAGGGACTTTTATGAAACAATTGATATAACGGTAGTGATATTTTCGTTACAAAATGAATTTGAGGAACGATAATGTGCATTAATCAATAGTCAAGAGACGATGGATGTAATTTTCCTACAATCCTTGCACCTAAGAGTTTCATTATTTTTATTCAGCAAACCACTATAATTCTGCGGATTATAAAAACCCAAAAGAGCATAACAGGACAAAAACCCACAAAACCCATTAACAATGTCGACGAGAATAAGACCAATCTTAACATCGGTGTTGAGAACAAATAATCTTGTTGGACAGGAAGCTCCTTCGATTGTTCCGTTGAGCCAGGAAAATTGGAACAATCCCCCACGTGTTTAATTCATGACCATCGAGTATTGTTAATTTGCAGTGGCCAAAGCAATTTCATGGCGGGCCTGATCAATTTGATTCAATTGTTTGCTGAGAAGGTCTTGTTTCCCAAGGTAGCCATTACTTGAATTTCATGGAACAGAGAAGTATATTGTGGCTAGAGAAGAAGAAAAACTACTTGAATTTTAGGAAAAGGAATTCAATCTTTTGATTGGATGGGCCCAATTCATATAATAAAACAATGGTGACTATGAAAATCAAAAAGCTATTATTATTAACCAAAATCTCAAGGCAAAGACACAAAGTTAAGTCAGTGCTCTGCAACATCAAATTGTATAATTTTTAAAGAAAGAAGAGAAAATGGCCTTAAGATAAAGGTGTAGTGATAATAATGGCTTTGCAACTTCACCACTTTCCATCAGTTTCTTGTTCTTCTTCATCTTCTGCACATACCCATTTTCTCTTCTTCCCAAAACAGTATGAACCTTCTATGAGAACAAGATTAGGTAATTTTTACCTACACTACCATACAAGTAACAGTAGCTTTAGGAAAAGGAAGAACACTGGTTTGTTGGTTGGTAAAGAAGACCTTGAATTATACCTTTCTATTTGTCAATGCAAGATAAATTCACAGGGAGCTATTGCTTTTCTCTTGTAAATGGTAAAAATACTCTTTGAAATGTAGAAAGAAATCACATCCAATTGCTTGTTTCTACAATGTAAATGTCTGTGTTGTGCACAAATATTAAATTACACAGAGCATCAAATATATACTGTGAACATTTGTAGATTATGATTTGGGCTCATTGTATTGATTAAGGTTCCTTTTTGTTTGCACTATAATTTTTTAGTGAGCTAGATCCATTAAAAGGGCCCATTAATGAATCAAGCCCAAAAGAACAACAGAGCCTATGTATGCCTGTAGATCAAAGCTAGCAGTTAAGAGACAATCAATATTCCAGAGAGCTATGGAGAATTTTAGAGAATATCCTTAGCAGTTGCCGAAGGTTACCAATAGTTGAACCATCCTAGGAAAATGGAGCAGCAGTTATTGAACTACATCAATAGTGGAGCAGTTATTTCCCTAGGGAGCAATTATAGCCCATGTATGCCTATAGATCAAAGTCAACAGTAAAGAGATGATCAATATTTCATAGAGCTATGGAGAATTCTAGAGGATGTCCCTAGCAGTTATTGGAGGTCACCAACAATTGAGCCATTCTAGGGAAATAGAGTAACAGTTATTGAACTGTAGCACTAGTGAAACAATTATCTCTCTAGGGAGTATTTAAACTAAGTGTAACCTACTGTATAAACCCCAACCAATCAGTCACTCAACAGTCCCAAAGAGCAAAAATCTGTCGTCCTCAACCTTTTTGCTTTTTGCTTTCAAGATTTTCTGTAATTATTGCAATTAATCAATAAAGTTTCATATTTTCCATAACTATTATTTTATTTCCCTAGTTACCATTTCCATAAGCGCTACTGAGAGTCCAAACGTACTGTGGAAAGGAAATCTGGGTATCCACAATCAATTGATTAGAAGTCAGAATAATGCAATCCACAGGCTCGTGCACCTTCATCCGCACGTGGCATGCCCTCAAATTACCATTCTACCATTTGGCCAAAATTAGAACCAATAATAATTTTGGCACGCCCAATGGGACAAGCTCTCATGGCACCAAAAATAAAAAATTCTGGAAAAGAAGTTATTGCTGGTTCTCAGGAGCAGTAGGATGACACTACAACAGTAGTGTAAGAAGAACTCGTTCCACACCTTGTGGAGCAAATTGAGCATGGGTTGGCTTCTCCACAGCCAGTTCACTAAGACAACACACCAGAGCCAGTGATTCCAACAGGTCATGTTGTTAGAAATCAAGGTTTCAACGGAAAAAGGGTTAGTGAACTTAGCACCAACAGTCAATAGGATTCCACAGCCTATTATTCCACAACAAGTCATTAGGGAGCAAGTTCTTATGGACATTATCAACAAGGGAGTGCTTAAATTCCCTGAGAAAAAAAATTCCATGCTTATCAATTCACCAGTGGCCACTGTTAATTCTATGGCTATTGATCGCAAATCCCTAATGATTTTGGATGACAAGCGGAAAGACAAAAGTCCACAGAAGGTCCATGGGGAGAAAAGTTTCAAACTGTGGATTCGTAAAACAAATCTATCTCACTAGAGAGATAAGATATCAGAAAAATCACCAGGAGTAACTCACCAATACAAGGTCCACAAGAACCATCCTCGGTTTATTGTTTCACCTGTTGTGGAACCAAATCACCAGTGGCAACGTGTAGAACACAAGAAATTACCCAAGCCACTCACCAGGACTCAGAAAAGTAGACTGCAAAGACAAAAGGCTGAGGTTAGAAGACAGACCAATCCACAGGACTTTCCTCCTAGGGAAGTCAACAGGAGTAGATGCAAGAGAAAAACAACTAAGGACTCTGAGAGTTTTGATAAAGATCTACTGAGGAACCATTTGGTAAATTCGACTCCAAGGTATTTTACACTAAATTTCCTAGTGCTGATATACCTATGGAGTCTATTGTTGCAACAGGTTGGGATGATGTGGAATCATATAGTAGGGAGTGTACCTATTTCCTATGGATATGCTGCTGCGACAGTGACTCTGCTTGCTAGTTTTCAATCCAAACTTGCAGAAGAGGATGTCATTGAAATCCAAGTTCCTAACACTCGGGGGGCAACTTTCCCTAGGGAGGAAGATTTCTACAATGGAGTTACTATACAAGCAGTTAATCCCCATCATCCAAATAAGGTGATTTTCGAAAAACCTTCAACTCAGATGACTCAAGCATATAAAGCCACTGTATGTCAATGCACATGTTAATGGAAAATCAATCACTAGGGTTCTAATAGACAATGGATCGGCAGTAAACATTATGCCGCTCAGAATGCTACATACCCTAGGGAAAACTGAAGAGGATCTGATTTCTACAGAAGTGGCAGTATCAGTTTTCACTAGGGAGCTCACCTATAGAGTTGAGGTAATTTATAAGGAGCTTATGGAAGATGAGAATGTGATACAAATGCAGGAGCTAGAGAAGGCACCTCTTAAATTCGAAGATCTACTGCCACATGTGCATGATCTTATGAAAGATGAACCACATAGAAGGTACGTCAATTGGAAGTACCTAAAGAATTATTTTTCCACTATATGGGAAATGATCGAACATAATTAGAAACAAATGTAACCTAGGTCCACAGTGCTTAAAAGTGATTTTCTATAGGGACCTGGGGTTGATGTAAAGTCAATTTCATGGCTATGCTACTATTCTACTGTAAGTTGGCTCCTTAACCACTTTGTACATAAATAAAGAAGTAAGCTTGTTGGTCACTTTTTCTATTTCTATTGCTTTATTTTATTTAGTTAGTTTATATTTTATTTTTTCTAAGTTTTTTCTAGTTTTCAATATCCTAACAAAATATCTGCAGTATAACAGTAAGCAACACAAATGGCCTCAAGCCATACTAAGTGATCAAAATCAACAGCAAGCAAACATCAGGCTTCTGTGGCCGATTATGCAAATGTTATGGCTGCATGAATGGAGAAAGCTGGTTGTAGTGAGTCTGTGCAAATGTTCAGTGCAAGGGAAATCAAAAGAAGCTGTGAAAAAAATAATTTTGCATGTGGAATTGATACACTGGAGAGCCTTGGAGATTTTATTTTTGTTATACTCTTTGAAATTTTCCCCAAGACTATGGAATTTTTGGGTCTCATTGTGGAAGTAAGACACTAGAGGCACACATACATTTTTTCCATACAAATTTGATTTTCAATTAAACTGTATGCGGGGAGCATTATTTGCACTATAACTTTTTAGTGAGCTAGATCCATTAAAACGGCCTATTAATGAATCAAGCCCAAAAGAACAACAGAACTCATGTATGCCTATAGATCAAAGTCAGCAGTTAAGAGACGATCAATATTTCAGAGAGCTATAGAGAATTTTAGAGCATGTCCTTAGCAGTTGCCGGAGGTTACCAATAGTTGAACCATCCTAGGGAAATGGAGTAACAATTATTGAACTACATCAGTAGTGGAGCAGTTATTTCCCTATGGAGCAGTTATTTCCCTATGGAGCAGTTACAGCTCATGTATGCCTATAGATCAAAGTCAGCAGTTAAGAGACGATTAATATTCCATAAAGTTATGAAAAATTCTAGAGAATGTCCATAGCAGTTATTAGAGGTCACCAACAATTGAGTCATTCTAGGGAAATGGAGCAACAGTTATTGAACTGTAGCACTAGTGGAACAGTTATCTCTCTAGAGAGTATTTAAACTAAGTGTAACCTACTGTACAAATCTCAACCAATCAATCATTCAACAGTCCCAAAAGGCAAAAACCTATCGTTCTCAACCTATTTACTTTATGTTCTCAAACTTTCTGTAATTACTGCAATTAATCAATAAAGTTTCCTATTTTCCATAACTGTTATTTTATTTTTCTAGTTACCATTTCCATAAGCGCTATTGAGAGTTCAGACGTACTGTGAAAAGGAAATTTGGGTATCCATAATCAATTGATTAGAAATCAGAACAGCACAATCCACAGGCTCGTGCACCTTCATCCGCACGTGCACGCCCGCAAATTACCATTCTACCCTTAGGCCAAAATTAGAACCGCACTTTCAATTTTAGAAATTTATATTTTTGAGTTCTAAGATTATTTTTTTTATTTTTTTGCCAGAATTGAAAGCTAGATTGCATGTTTTACAGTTAAACTTGTTGGTCCTAAAAATTAAAATGAGCTTTATTTTGTTGACCTGGGTTGTCTTCTTTATTATGAGAAAGGAAATAGTGTTTTTTTTCCCTTATTTTAAGGGTATTTTAGTCATTTCATATAAAATTTAATAGAAAAAGTATAAAAAATAGACGGAATCACTAAGTTTAATAGAAGCAAAACTTGAAGAACTAAGAAAGGCGCTTGGTATCGTTGCGGTTTTCTATTTTCTGTTTTTTTTTTAATTTAAAAAAAAATATTAGAAAATATTTTTAAAAAAATTATTATTTTTTATTTTTTTCATGTTTATCCAAAAACATTTTATTTCTTTCATATTAAATAAAAAATAAAAAATTCTGCTTTTCAAATCTTATTTTTATTTTTGAAAAATAGAAAATAGAAAACGATAACGAACGAAGCCTAATTAATTAGTTTCTCAAAAAACAGAAACAAGTTAATTAATTAGGTCAATCTTATGATGAAATTATAATTTGCCCTTTTTCTTTTAATTCTTAAAATATTTTAAAAATCAATTTATGTTTTTTTTTTTCTTTTATGTTTTTTCTCAATTTGAAGTCTAAAGTCTTATCTTGCAACCAATCAATACATTCAAAATTTACCTTTAAATACTTATTTCAAGAATCAAATTTTAATGGGTAAAATGAGAAATAAAATTCTTTGGTAACTGAGATAACTGGATTGCAATCTATTTTTTATAAAACAAAAAATTAAAAAGCAAAAAAGGGTTTTGAATATCTAAAAAAGTATCCCATCTGACTCTAGTCGTATTGATATCCTGATTTAAGACACCTTCATTAAGCACACCAACCACTTGAATTTTTTTAAAAAAACACGAACATGGAGTCCTGTAAGATTATAATGACCACCGATTTTTTATCCAACTCCATGAAATTTAATTAAATCAGTGAAATTAATATTTAAAGAATTACTTTCTGAAGGGATTGAGGATAAATTAACAGACGAATGAACATATTCTTATCATCATGTGGGTTGCAATCTATTCCATTCCAGCACTTCACGTGCTTGAATATTGCTCCCTCTGAGTTGCAGTTAAAGAAGGCTCCAAACTGAGACCTTCCTATTTTTCTCTGCTTTTTCTTTTTTTGGACTGAAGTAGATATACCAGCAAAAGCTGACAAAATAAGGTCACACTTGGCCACTGGCCTGGGCAGGGCCACTAAAGAGATTTATGATTTTGTATCCTGTAATCTTACTGACAGAAATCTTCTAGTTTTCGGATGTTGTTGAACCTGTTTGCATTCTAAAATTTGATATTGGTTAATTAACACATTAATACTCTTCAACTTCAAGTCATATTACTAGGCAAAATATCTCTAAATGCTCAACTCCTTTATAAACAAAAGGTAATAATTAGTTTGTAGAATAGAGTCAATGACTCACAAACAGAAAAAAAAAATTAAAAAAATTAAAAAAAGGAAAGAAAGTGGAGTTAAAACACCGTTAAATGCATTTAAGAATATAACATAATTACAAGAGATGGCCCATCTAGCTAAATTATGGGCTGCAAAACTGAGAACTCAAGGATTGAGCCAGAAAAGGCTAACAAAATCCCATTCTCTTCAAGATGAGCCAGTTGAAGCTATGGCCCGCTGATTGCTGTTGCATAGCATTTCACTGTCTGATACATTCTAAGGCCTTACAAAGTACCCAACAAGCAAAAATTGCTACCTATTTTTACAAGAACTAAAAAAATTGCTGGAGCCACTGGTAATTTGCTGCATCCCTCTCTAAGTCATCCTTCAGCTTGCTTACTTGCTGCAGAGCCTCCTTCAAATCCATATTTTCCAATGGCAAATCAGAGAACTCTTTTAGAAACAGGTGAGCCCGAGCTGCACCTTTAGGCATATCATCAGGATCATACGATCTTTTTCGTTTGGATCCCACCTGAATTTCATAATCGACAAAATCAATATGTTAGCACAAGAAAATGCAGTAATAATATGGGCAACTTTTATGCTGTTCTTCATTTACTTGTCAATATGATTAAGCTAACAATTAATGCTATAACAGTACTCGGGGAAAAAAAAAAGACGTACATAAATTTGACAAATTAAGTATGAAAGAAGAGTGATTTATTATATTTCAGCACTTTTTTTTTCTAGAAATCTAGCATATTATTTGTTTCCACATTATCTAATTGTGTTTAGTGTTGACCATCAACTACCTAAACCTTTCTTGGAATTTAATAGCTAATGCATAAACAAAGTCAATATTTTAAAGTGAAACATAAAATCCTTAATAGCGACCACAAACCAAAAGTAAATTGTTCCATTATGCAAAAAATTTATGAATGACAAAAATTCCATAATCTTTACATTTGCATTTCGTATGATTCACATTGCATGGCTTGCAGCATGGAAGTTTCACTTCTAAAAGCTTATTGAGGTATATAAGAAGTTTTTGAACATGATTGAGCCAATGGCATAAATCTCACCGCATAGCTCCTATAATCTCCACTAAAAATATCCTAATCAAAACACGTAACTGTAAAAATAGAAGGTGTTCCCTAAAGATAAGTTCATATAACTGGAAGAAAATCCATCACATTTCTAATGTCAATCTCTACATGCACTTCTTCGACTAAGTTAATCAAACATGACTTTCTGCTATACTGCTTAAGGGGTGCATCTAGCCCAACTGTCTTGACACAATCTAGAAGTGCCCCTTTTGGCCTTGGGTCAAGCAGTAAAGAGGTGAAGTAGGGTTTTGGATGAACTCTGGGTTCAATACTTGCCATGCAGGATTAACGACAATCTGGAGTATAATGACCATTTTTTTTTTGAGAGAAAAGTATGACACTTATAAACATGTAAATTTCTAAAGGCATCAACTACCATAACATTGGTCTTACAACAAACTATAACATGCATAATGGTTCTCATAACTAGAACCCTGCATCATGGATATAAATTCTACCTAACGACACTTGAAGATCACTAAACGTACCGCTTCTGTAGGATCATTTGAAACAATAGCATTAGGTGAGAAATCTTCCAACTCAGCTGCCTTTTCTCGAGCAAGGGCAACGACACTTTCAGGAAAGTTTGCAAATTCTGCAACATGAATACCAAAACTTTGATCACAAGCCCCTGGTTCAACCTGGAAAATATGATCACGTGAAGGGGTGTAGGTAGATACAGCTTTTCAAGTAGTCTGGAGAACTAGTTAAAGCACAGTACAATTATATTTGCTAACCAGCTATCCATGCAAAAAGGAAAGAAACATATCAAATCGATTGATGCCATCTACCAGCTAAGACAAATATTATTATGCAACTGCAGCTTGGACAATGATTGATGCTGTTATTTACAATAGTATCTAAAGTTTTGTAGCATTTATGAGCCAAAATTAATGTAATATATATATATATATATTGAAGATCTGAAATTTTTTCCTATTCAATCACACCAAAAATCTAGTATTTCCAGTCACTTGACTGGCATTTGAGATTTTCTCTCTCCTAAAGAGAGTTGACATCTAAAATCAGTAGGTGGAATTGACTACCTTGGTGAAATATACCAGAATATGGACATTGACTACCTTGGTGACATCTAAAAACCAAAGTTTGACATTTAAATTATGAAATATACCAGACCTCAGAGAAAAAAATAAATATTCTGAGAAAGAAGAAAATACCCCAGATACAAGTGACTTGGAGATGACAACAATACAAAATAAGCAAATATTTCCCAACTAATTAAGGTCAGCTTTATGGTCCAAGGGAAGGCCGGACATATTTCCCCATTTGAGTCAATTTTTGCACCTACCTTGTATAACATAGTCAGCTTGCGATTTGATGAGTCAATATGTGCACTAACATGATAGTTTGCCACGCCAACAATTTGCTTCACATGGGTCTCAGCTTTTTCATTAGCCAATGCAGTTAGTTCATGAAAGTGGGTTGCAAATAAGGTAGGTGCTTTAATCACTTGAACAAGGTGTTCACATATGGCCCAAGCTAAACCTGAACATCAGAGTGAATTGCAAATAAGGTTAGGTGTTCACAAATACCAAAGTGTAACATGACATATATAGTAATGTCTGTATACCGTCTAACTTCATCCAAGAATTCTCTGAAAATTTGGATCAACCACAGGTAGATCACTATTTTTAACTGAAGACGGAAGTTTCATTCTATGGGATTAAAAAAAACAAAACCTCCAAAAGATAAACAATTGGGGGAAAGAAGTTTTATTCTAAAAACAGAGAGAGAGATAAAAGAGAGATAAGACTTCATGACATTCATGTATTAATCTTGACAGAAGTCATGTGATACTAAGTAGTATAAGAGTGAGGTAATTCAGGCATCAACCACAAGTGTTAAAACCACACTCCAAGGTTGGGGAAAGTGTTTAAACTTACCAAACCCATCATATGTTGATGTCCCACGGCCCAACTCATCAATGATTATCAACGACTTATCTGTAGCTCCTTTCAGTATTGAAGCAGTTTCAAGCATTTCTTGCATAAAAGTAGAAACTCCACGCAGCTATAAATAAAATGAACACATTCATAAACTTCCATAGCAAGGAAAAATATCATATATCCGTGGAAAGTAATTGATTCTGCTGCATGATAATGAAGCCAAGCAGTTGTGCAGTGAATGTGGTAACAAGGCAAAGGCAATACATTGTTAAGCTGAGGCATAAGCTATACCCCTGATCACTCTTCAAGTAAAAGAACAAAAAAACACAATCTATTAACTTCATGGACTCATTATGAGAGCAGTTTTTAAAATTAGTTCATGCACTTAGTTTCCTTTATCCTTAATGTACTGTAATTTATTCTGCAAGTAGCTAAATACACATTGCAATAACTTAAGTATTGCACAGCTGTGAGTTAACTTTCTATCATCTGTCTACCTAAACACACAACCTCATTCTCTAAACAATTAAAATCAGCAAAAAAATTTTAAAAAATACTGCCTAAGCATCATTTGAACATCTCTTAGGTTCTCAGCTACAGCTTGCCAAATGTCATGTTTTTTCTAATGCTAGAATGGTCATGGAACATAGAATAAGTTTTGTGCAGCTCATAACATGAATTTTGTATATGCATGCATCCATCTGGATTGTGGCTTGCGATTTCTGAAATTTCAAACAATGCTCTATTGTTGTTGCCTCCATCATTTCAACTGAGTAAAGAACTGTAGAATTGGAAAAGAAAAAATCTAGAAATATAGTATGCAAGAGAGAATGAAAAGGGGCAATAAATAAACAGCAACTAAAACTCTGTGGAACTCAAAAGGGTACTGCACTGAGAAATAACATGAAAATAGCATAACATGTAGTCTTTGTGAATTCAAAGTATAATATTATATTCAACTTCAAGATGTTTAACTCCAAGAGATGATGCTGAGAAACTTACTTGGCAGTCACCAGCACCCACACGAGCAAAAATGCAATCACGAACTGAAATGCTAGCCTTGTCACAAGGAATGAAGGAACCAATTTGTGCCATAAGAATATTCACACCAACCTGCAAGTGAAGCAAAAAGATACAAATATAACCAGGGAAAATTGTTCTCTTAAAGAAATAATTAACATGGCCATGTTTAACAAGGAGCTGAATAGGCATTGGCATCTCCGATTCATGATGAAGTGTTCCATTGAAGTGATATAAAAAATAATTCAATAGAAATCCACAAGATGGCTATGCATAGATTGGCGTGATTTCCAATGCATCAATAAGACTGAATTACCATTATGATCTCAAAGTTCTAGGGATGCAATAGAAGCAATATCATGGAATCATTTCAATGAATTGACAAGAAAGTACACAAGTGATAGATAAAAGGCATGCAGCTGAATCATAGAAACCATACTTGCCGAATAAATGTTGATTTTCCACCCATATTAGGCCCCGTAATTATTTGGAACCAACTCTTTCCCCTGACCTGATTTGTGGAAAAAACTAACATAAGCAACGAGACACCTAGAATTAACAACGCTAGAAGGAATATATGTTCTCGACCAATTGATACTCACAAGTTTACAGTCATTTGGTATAAAATTCACCCAGTCTTGAGCTTCCACACAAGGATGTCTACTCCCTTCCAATATAATATCTCCCACATCCTATCATGCACATAATCATATAGTGAAATTCATTTTTCAAAATAAGGAAAATGAATCAAGGCAAGGAAATTGAAGCATTAAATAGCATGTAAGAAATTACTGATGGAGTGATGTCTGGTCTTGTGTAAGGAGTTGGACAGCTACAAGCCAAATCAGCAAAACTGAGTAAGACATCCAATTCAGACAGCAAACCAGCTAAAGACTCAAACACCTGCAATGCGAAGCTACCATTAATCCAGGATAAGAGTCTGATTTAAGCAACATTATAAGATGAAGGATGAACACCTCAGAGAAAGTAGCTGCAGTTTGAACAACTCGATTGACCAGCTCTTTTTGACAATTCTTATACTCCTCCACTATCTTTTGGTACTGGTCCCCTAACTTCTTAAGTTTTGTGTTTGTGAATTTCACTCCATCCTTTCGGGTTTCAAGGACAATAAACTGCGCAGTCAGCTTTTTCCTTATTTTTGGTTCTTCTTTCTTTGTAATTCTGAAGACATGCCCAAATTGTGTTCCTTTATCTAACTTTAAACCTTTATCTTGAGGAAGATCAAGATCATGAGCTGTTTGTTTATGCAAGCTGTGTATTTGTCGCTCCAATGACTCCTGCTCATCTTTCAACGCAGATAGGGCAGGGTCATAACTTGGTGAAATCATATACTCTCCATTCTCAAGTTGATCAAGATCAACAGAAGCTTCTACAAGAGCAATGAACTTATTCAAGTGATCATCATCAGTCAATGACTCAAGGGGATCCAAATACCTTTCCTTGATCAAGGACGAAAATTGTCCATCGTACCGTTCAAGAGCACTTCTAATGTATGGAAGTCTTATACTTGACTGCATCCAAAAGTTGCATCCATTTAAAAACAGAGACTTTTTAACATTAATAAACAATTATCTAAAGATATAAAAACAATTCATGATACATAAACACAATGTAATAATTATTTCAAGACAGTAAATATGCAATAATAACTTAAAGTAAGCAAATAGGTAACCTTAAATACAACAGAGCTAGCATCAAGGAAAAATTAGTGCTAAGAAGGCAGAAATACACACAGCAGAGCATAACAGTAGACACCACCAATAAATTTTTTTTCTTCTGAAGATATAAAACACTTAATTTCTGCGTCAATGGAAATTCCATCCTAATAAGACCATATAATCATCCTTAACCAAGACAGGAAATGAGAATAATCAACAATAGATAAGAAACTATAGTTAATCTGTAGTAAGAAACAGAAAAGAACAAGACTTTCAACTGGTTGACAATATCATCACTAAGTCAGCCAAACAAAGACTTCATTAAAACCTAGTTGCAACAAGTAATGATGGGGAAAAGAAAATTGAAATCCACCTGATAAAGTTTCACAATATGCTGTAAACCAGCCCTTTTCTTCTCAAGGTTGAGCATCAGTCTCTCAATATCTGAGATTCTTTTCAGATGCTGCCTCAGATCCTGGCGAAGTGCTGTGTCATCGACAAAAGCCTGTACCAAGTCCAGTCTAAAGTTGATTTCATTTACATCTAGTAAGGGCTGTTTTAGCCACAAATGAAGCAATCTTTTTCCCATTCCAGCTGTACAGGTTCTATTCATAAGACCAAACAAACTAAAATTTTTGTTTGCATCAGTTTTACTCTCAAGGACATTAAGAGCCCTCATGGCAGCAGAATCCAGTCTCATATAGCTGTCGAGATTGTACTTTTTGATCATATAATTCCCATAATTGCTCTCATCTGCAAGTAATTCTGCATAAGACAGTAAAGCGCCTAAAGCACCAGGTGCGAATTCAAAATCAGAAACTAAATCTCGAACAGGTTCAATGGAGCCTTTGACAAGCCTACTGAGATCCTGCACCAAATCCCTTGTTTTGAATTCATTTTTCTTTCTCTCAGTTAACATCACACCACATCTAGTCAGAGCATCATGCAAAGTTCTACTTTCACTGGATTTACCACTCTCAGTGGGCAAAAGACATTCCTTGCAACCAAGAGCAACCAAAGCTGACTCTACATTTGTAAAGTGACTATCATCAGGAAATTCGGCCAATCCAAGAACTCTTTTTGTTAAATCAACATAACTTAGCCCAATAGTGCACCCATTTTCACGGAAGTTAGGAATGATTGCGACAACCACAGGGGAATCCTGCATTTCATTGTTGGCAAATAGAACATCTTCAAAACTGCCTAGATTTCCAGGAGTCCCACTTTTCACCAGTCTCCAATTGGATCCACTACCCTCATAGAGCTCAAGGGTATGGTCTGTTCTCTCCAACAGAAGATCTCGGGCGATTGTTTCAAACATGTTCTTATTAATGCTCACACTGGAAAGGCCATCAGGTCCACTACCCAATTGTCGTAAAGCAGTAGTGGTATGGTAATACGTCTTTGCAATGAAGGTTGCATTTTCACCGTGAGAAGTGTAATAGTCCTACACATTTACAAAGAATACTTGAGAAATTATAAGTAATATGGAAAACAGAGAGTGAAATATTTTAAAACCCATTTGAGTAAAAAGAAAATCTACTTGTCAGAAACCATATAAATTTGACTAATGAAAAAAAAAAAGCACTAGTTGTAGTATCTCTAATGCAGCATGCTACCTGTGGCACGTCATAAAAAATTAACAATTAGATATACAAATTAATAGATCCTTTGTATTGCAATAACAAATAGCCATTTAACAAGAATCACACACACGCACCTGATAATAATAATTTAACAACAATCAGACAGAAATTCACGTTTAAAGAATACATGCATTTTGCAGAACATATCCATCTGACATATACTTATGAGCATGTTTTTTGGTTTATGCTGGTAGGAAAGCAGAAAAATGATGAAAAGAATACATGAAAAATGAAGATAAGGATGTGAAATCTCATGGAACTAAAAGCTATTGCTTTACACAAATGACAAATCAAAGCTTAAAAACAAATTGCCTAAAGATACTTTCAGATATGGATATCTGCATAGTTTACTTTACTGCAAATTCAATTAATTACCAGCACGACATTGGGTTCCTTACAAACCACTTGCGGATGAAATTTGGATAATAGAACAACATTTTTGTCAACAACACAAGGCTAAAAATTAAAAATGACCTCTCTCTCTCTCTCTCTCTCTCTTCCCTTTCCCCCAACCCCCAAACACACACACACACACACTTGGCTTTTGCTAGATATACTTTAAAATAAGGTGCAAGAAACAAAACAAGGAGAAGCAGAATTGCATTGTCATATATCTAAAAATAAAAACATAAATTCAAAAACAGAAAATTTCACAATCCAAGATGAAAACCCAACAACTAAGCTAAAATGCAAATAAGAGAAACCGAAATAGCTTCTAAATTTGATAGATTTCAGCATCAACTTCAAAAAGGTGAGAACCAATTCATAATCGTTCAAAACAACACCATATAAGGTAACAATCATTAGAATATGAACTGACCCGCCTATCAAATACCCGAACTGCCCTGGGGTCCTGCAACAGGAGGCAAAAATAAAATTAGAAAATTAACTTAAAATTTTCTTCATTTAAAACAAATTTAAATAAAAAAAAAAGAAAAGAATCCAGAACTTAAAAGTTCATTTCCGGTAATTTAATTTTTCCAGCAACCAAACAACCAATTACAAGTATTTCAAAACAAAATTTCAAACAATTACACATTTGAAAGAGTGAGGAGGATAGGG
This sequence comes from Vernicia montana, assembly GCA_949750685.1. NCBI lineage: Eukaryota > Viridiplantae > Streptophyta > Magnoliopsida > Malpighiales > Euphorbiaceae > Vernicia > Vernicia montana. The sequence goes on along the minus strand of CATKHJ010591278.1, from coordinate 10,921 downwards.
CTTACATGAGGTAGTGTTTTGAAGAAAGAGAGAAACCCTTGAGCCTGCTTAGCATCTGATTACAAACCATAAAATCAAACCATTTCATTTCTCAAACATCAAAATTAAACTCCAAAAAAATTACAAAAATAAAAATAAAATCTAGGGTTTTACCTAGCTTGAGCTCAGGTAGCTTGTTCTCTTCATCCATTGGCTTTAACAATTGATTATTAACAGTTAATTGTTGTTTTGTTTGGTGCGATTATATATCTGACCCCGCGAATTGGCTATGGCGGGAAAGAAAGTGAGTGTGGCGGGGTTTTACAGACGCGTGTACTTCACTCGCTCGTATCTTCTTTTCCCTTAACAGATTTGACATTTTATTAGGAGAAAAAAAAATATTATTTGCCAATTAAAATTTTCATAATCCAGAATTATCCCTTTTATGAAAAAACAAAATTAGATTGAAAGCACAATTTTCATTAATTTTTGTTTGTTTTAATAAATACAAATATATTTTATAATTGTTTTTTATTTATATTTATTTTTATTTTCTCTCAATGAATTGTTTGTTCTCTTTTTTTATAAGTATTTCAGAATTATAACTAGATTGATGTTAAAAATTTTAATAGCTTAAAGATATAAACGTTAAGTCGTGTTATGACATAAGCATTTCTTTCTAGGTTTTGCTAGGATTGGTGATGGAGGTTTCGTGACTAAAGGATTTATCATTTGCTTATTTGTCTCAACTTATAAATGGGCTTGTTCTTTAAGAATCGTTTTGCTTTGCTTGCAATTTGTAGTTCCTTCAAATGCTAGGTCCAAATCCAGATTTCAATGGCGGATCAACTCAAGATTTTAACGATATATATTTTCATTGACTGATCCAGTTATGGAGCCTCTAACATCGAATCTGCTTCAAGGTTGTCCTCTATCATTATTGGTGGCGGTAGTGATAGTGATGAAGGTGGAAGACTCTAGAAGAGCTGATAAGGTTAAAAGGTTCCATTGTAAATTTACTTGTATTGTAAGTCTCTGGGCCAAGTTTAAAACAAACCTTCATGGCTGTTATTGTTTGGCTGGAAGCCCATGTCTTTTAACCCTTTCATTGGTAGTTTGAGCTTGGACTCTGTAGTCCATCAAGCTTGATTTATTATTTGGATCAATCATATGTGTAATTTCTATTATTGTACTGTTTGGGGTCTTGAATCTCTTTAATACCAGCATTTATCTTTTTTGGGCAAAAAAAAAAAAAAATCGTGTTATGATATAACAACTAAACGACCGTATTTATTATTATTATGTCAAGTTAATTGCTCTGTCAATATAATTCTCTTCTATTTATGAAAATTATAATTATTCGAATTGACTTCAAAAACATAATTTATAATTTATAAAATTTTATCTTTTATTTACTATTAATCATGTCATTTATTTTCTATTTTTTTTTTAAGTCAGTTTATTTTCTATCTTAAATCAGCATTATCTCTTTTATCTCAAAAAAAAAAAAAAAAAATTGAAAGCACAAAATTAATAAGAAACAAAATAAAGCATTCGTGTAATAATATAACAATTTACTATGGATTTATATTACAAATGCAACTAATTATAATAAGAAAAAATTATCAATTCGAACATAAATTTTAAAAATGATTTCACAACATTACTTTAATTAACTATCATTGATTTCCCATTTGCTAGTTGACTCATTATTTTTAAAATATCTATTAAATTTATTTATTTAGGAGTATTTAAATACATTTTAAAAATTTTAAATATATTTCACCCTATCTTACATCAAAAGTACATCAAAGTATTATGTAAATTTGGTCTAAAATAATTTAAAAAATAAACGAAATAGTTTTAGTACCCAATTTTACATCTAAATCAATCCAATTATAATTACGTTTATTAATACTAAATTAAATATAGTATTTATAAGTAAATATTAATTATTTAGTGGGGCAAATCAAATATAACATAATTAAAACTATATTATTAATAATTGAGTGGGGACAAATATATAGAATTTAATTGGGACAAAGTCATATAAATATAAAATTTTCATGGGAGCTTAGGGAAAGTGATGAGGGCTCTTACTCCACTGCCCCATGGTGGATCCGCCAATGTTATATATGAAAGAGGTAATGAGATCTCATATTGTCTAAGAATCAATATCAGAATATATATACGTAGGGTAGAAAACTCTATGATTTCATAATAATCCTAGAATTTTGTAATACAATCTCAATAACTTATTTATCATAGAGAAAGAGTCCAATGTTAATAGTCTTATTAACATATGATTTTGTAACATAACTTAATCTTATTAATTGAGTATTTCAAATTACAAAAAATTATTACTAATTTAGTGAGATATATTAAAGGGGAGGACTACTCCATGTTATATAGCTTATAATATTATTTCGGCTCATTAATCTTACATAATATTAAAAAAAAAAAAAAAAACTCATATATTAGTACTAATTAAGATATTTATAAGAGTAAATGATTATTTAGCCTCCATATTATAACAAATTACATTAATTAAAATCTTTAATTGTCTTTGTACTTTTTTTTCTTAATTTTTTTTTTTATCTGATTCAACAAAATTGGAGTCTGAATTTGAAGAAAACAAAGTGTAAAGTCAAATTGTCTCCAAATCTGATTGTTTTTCAGATTCAGGTTAGTTTATACTCAAACCAGTTTGGGTCGGGTCCGGATACGAGGACTGATAGCACTTTATTTTTTATTTTATTTTTTTGTAACATTGGGAAGAGAAATTTGAATATTGGTTTATAATCCAGATCCTATTCATCTACAATTAGATTAAGTATTTGTGTGTACGACTGATAAATAGGAGCTTAATATATAAGCGAGTGATTTAAAACTCCATTGTTATCCGTTGTCAGCTTTCACGTCTAAAGGTACTACGGAGTAAACCATTCCTGAGTGATCTGAGAGTGTGTTTGTTTGACCATGCTTTTTAAGTCACAGTTCCTATATTTACCATTTATGATCTCCTTCACTTCATCCACCGCCCTCTGTCTCTAGCTTCCTTTGGTACCTACGGTATTGGCGTTACTTTTAGCCTATTTTTCAAAGGACGTTATATACTAAAAATAATTTCTAATAGCAACTAATAATCCATCAATATTTTTTACATATAAAAAAAATATATATTAAACTTCTATTTTCGAGTCTTCCTACTTTCGTATCAATACAAAATGTTTTCATTATTATAACAATAAAAAAAATAAAATAAAATAAAACTTATCAGAGGCAGATTGTCTAAATTATAATGGCCAAAAGGAAAAAAAAAATCAAAAGCATTACTGTCAAAAGAAAAGAAAATTTTGGTAAACTAATAATATTGTTAATGTATACTTTCTCTCTAATATTTATTTTTGATTTATTAAAACTTAACTTTTTCTTTTTATTTATTAAAACATTAAAAGTAAAAAATAGGTAGTTCACTACAAAGCATTTTCTTCTTCTACAATTGACCCATTACAAATATTGGATTATTCACAAGGTCCATAAGAAGTTATATATAAATTCTTAAGGGTGCAAGTTTGAATTTTAAAATTTTTATTAGTGTTACAAATGTATTTTACCAAAACTTAAGAAGGACAAATTTAAATTTTAAAATTTTTATTAATACTAAAATGATATTTTATCAAAATATAAGGGGGCAGTTGTCCTCCTTGCACTCAACGTGCCTTCGCCCCTTATTTAGGTTGAGTTATTTTCTTATTATAAATCATTTATAGTTCTTCTATATAATCAATGTGAGATCTAGCTATTTTTACTCGTTTCTTCATTTCATTTTATTATTTTATATAGGTTAATATAATGTTACTAAATGTTAACATATATTAACAACGTGCCAATAATACTATCAAAACTTTATAATAATAATGTTAAAAAAAATTAATTATAAGAGTTTTATATATTAGATAATAGTGCTGCTAATTTTATTAGTATCAAATTTTTGAAATTTAACTGGTATGAAGCTAATATTGTTGACAAAGTTATTTGTATAGTAACATTAATCATATTTGAACGTAGTAAGTAGTAACACATGTATTATGCTCTTAACAATTTTCAGTAAAAATATTTTATGGATTAACTTTCATATAGAAATAGAGCCTATTCACGTATTAAAATTTCTTAAAACACTGCAACTGCATGATTATTCACAATATAAAGCTTTTTTTTTTTTTTTTTTTTGCTATTTCTATGTTGCACCTTGTTTATAAATAAATTTAAATATATAACTGTTAAATCTTATTTTTAATTTTAATCGTTAGATGAGACTTATTTATAACCGTCAAGATTAAAAATGAGTGACCTAACGGTTATAAATATAGATTTATCTATAAATTATGTGTACTATAGAATGACTCATTTTCTTTTTTTAACCAAAAAAAAAAAAAACAAGTTTATAATTTTTTTTTTAATAAAATTGTCTGATAATATGAGGTTGCATATTTAAACTTTATTTGAATTCTAATCAAATAAAGAAAAGCTGGATACAACAGTAAAATTTATACTTATACTGGATGTATAAACTTATCTCATATACCAAACTAATTAGTGATGAGACATTTTAATCAATATGACTTTTTTATTTATATTTTACTAAGTGAAAAGACACTATATTATTTTTTATTCCATATATTTTTATATCATTAGATCAGTATATGCAATCGTGATAAATAAGAATTTTTGGATACAACATGTGTATAAATATAGTATTTTTCTGTGTAAATTCTGCTAGAAATTAATGGCATCTTTTCATTTTGCATATAGAGTAACCCATGCTAGAAAGTAGAAAAACTTTCCTATTGTTTTAAAGAATCTTTTTAATGGAATCTAGTCTAAAGTGGTTCACTGTTTTTGGACATCATTTTTGTATTGCACTTTAAGGACAGTGTACTCAACCATCAAACATCCAAGGACTAATAATAATAATAATAATAATAATAATAATTACTATATATATATATATATGAAGAAGACATATAGATCACTGATCAATTCCAGTATGTATATATAGTAGGCTGTCATCAGCAGCAGATAGAAATTAATGCTTTTTAAAATATAACATTATAACTCATATACTAATTAATTAACATATATAGTTGGTATTTTTCTTTTTATTCTTTTTTTAAAAAAATATTATTTTAGGAAGTCAAATAAGTCATTGATTGTACAATTGAAACAAGTCATTGTTTTATGGTGAAAACTCTCACCATTACAACGAGTGAGAAGATTTAAATTCAGAATGAATTTTTTTTTTATATGTATTTTAAAAAATTTCTCAATTAATTCCCTTGAACCATTAAACTAAAAAATTGGTCTAGATTTATATCGAGACTAAAAGATTCGTAAAATAAAGCAGAAAAATACTTTTTTTTTTTAATATTAGGGAAAAAGATTCAGATATGAAATGTACATATTGTAGGGTTAAGCAGAAAAATACTTCACTAATGATTATTGGTCTCGAAATTCAATATCAAACAGTATATTAAAAATATGCAAATTGTCAAGTAAATTAACATATTGTTTGTTATTATTATTATTTAGTTTATAAGAAAGCTAAATAGTCCAAACTACACATTTCATTATAATTCTTATATTAAATTAATGACAACTATCATAACAATGAAAAAAAAATAAAAAATCTTCCATTACAATAACCAATGGAGAGTTGGATTCCAACAAAATAATATACTGTTACTCCATATTAAAAACTAAGGAAGTGTTTCCTTAAAAGAAAATAATTATAAAATAAGTGATAGAAGACTACTTACTTAAATTTGATTAATTTTAATTTATTATATCTTAGTATGTACATATTGATGAGGGATAAAATCAGTTAAGTCCTGATTGGATCCAATAAAGATAAAGTCCATCTAAGAAATTGCCACTTATGAACTTGGAGTATGAATCCAATTGGCAAACCAACCACTTGAAGCTCAGGACTAATCTAATAAGGCATTGTGGCTCGCCCTCAGAGACTCGTCCTCGTCCTCATCTTTGAAGGTCATTCTCGTCAAGCTTGAGTAGCAACCAGCTCACCTGCTCTCACATCAGACCAACGATATACTTTTCATATGAGCTTACTAACTCGACTCATTTAAAGTTCACTTAGTAGATTGCTGTAAGAGTCGTCACATCAAACAAGACACATCAAGGTTAAACACACTCAGGTGGTGCCTAAGGGGCATTCTCCTTGCAACAGCGACTAACTGCATGCATGGTGCCAGAAAATGACACAAGAGAGGAGGTTGTCCCATCAATTCAAATATACTTTCACCCAACAGTGAATTCAAGCAAGTATAAAAGGAAAGGTCACTCACTCATGCCAAAGGGTCTCTCTCTCTCTCTCTCAAGGGGAGGTTGACTCCTACTATGTAAGTGGACTCTCACTAAAAACTCTTTATAAGAACCAGGAAGAGACCAGTTCTTCTTCTTCCAGATTCTTTCATTTTCAAGCCTACTGACTTAAGCATTGGAGGCTCTCCGAGGGGTCGGTCTCGGGGGTCCCTAATCCATTTTTTCTTTATCCACAGGTTCTATTTCATCGCCCTTGCACCACGGGCTCTCCATCTCTGGAATGAGGTAACTTTCGCCTCATCAAAATCGCACTGTCCGTCGGAACCGACACAAAAAGATTTGTGTGTGTCTCTCTCTCTTTTCCACTAAAAAATACCAGGTTTGACTACAAAAATTCACTCAACAACTTTTGTGTGATCCATCCATCTTTCAAGTTGATGGAAGCTAAAAAACATCAACATGCAAACATCAAAGTTCACTCTCTACTAAAAATCGACACTGGAATCACTGTCACGAACGAGAAGGTGGCCAACCACTATCAAGCACTCCACCATCGGCAGTGGCACACTCCCATACGCACAAGCATCTGACACATGTCCAGTGCATCAGTGCTCAGCCACACCCACAAACTTAATGTTAATCCTTTGTTTAAATCTATCAAACATAAGAAGAGATGATTCAAGCCAGAGTGACAAGTTGTCATAAAAGAGGAAGTGGACAAATTGCTTAAGGCAGGCTTCATCAGCAAAGACCAAAGACCTAGTGAACTTTAGGCGAAACTCCGCGAGGCACTAAAGACCTAGTGAACTCTAGACGAAAGCCCGAGAGGCACTAAAGACCTAGTGAACTCTAGGCAAAATTTCGAGAGGCACTAAAGACCTAGTGAACTCTAGGCGAAATTTCGAGAGGCACCAAAGACCTAGTGAACTCTAGGCGAAAATCCGAGAGGCACTAAAGACCTAGTGAACTTTAGGCGAAATTTCGAGAGGCACTAAAGACCTAGTGAACTCTAAGCTAAATTTCGAGAGGCACCAAAGACCTAGTGAAATGTAGGCAAAAGTCTGTGAGGCACTAAAGACCTAGTGAACTCTAGGCGAAAGACCGCGAGACACCAAATACCTACTAAAATCTATGTGAAAATTTACAAGGCACTAAGGACGTAGTAAACTCTAGGTGAAAGACTGCGAGGCACCGAAAACTTAGTGAACTATAGGTTGAAAGTCCATGAGGCACCAAAGACTGAGTAAACTCTAAGCAAAAGTCCGCAAGCACCAATAACCTAGTTCGGCTAGGCGAAAGTAAGCGAGACATATTATCCAAAGACCTCTATGCAAGGCAAATTTCTAATGTCCTCTACCAGTGAGGCATATTATTATCTAAGTCTTCTACACAAGCCAGTATTTCTAAAGTTCTCTATTGACGATGCATATTATCTAAGTCCTCTACGTGAGATAGGGTTTCTCAGGTCTTCTATTGACGAGGCATATCATCCAAATACCTCTATGTGAAGCAGATTTATAAAGTCCTTTACCAGCGAGACATATTATTATCTAAGTCATTTACGTGAGGCAGGATTTTTCAAGTCCTCTATTGACCAGGCATATCATACGAAGACCTCTATGCGATGCATATTTCTAAAGTCCTCTATCAGTGAGGCATATTATTTAAGTTCTCTATCAGCGAGACACATTATTACTATCTAAGTCCTCTACGTGAGGCAAATTTTCTCTAAGTCCTTTATCAGCATGGCACATATTATTATCTAAGTCATCTATCAGCAAGGCACTTATTATTATCTAAGTCCTCTATGCGAGCCGGATTTCTAAAGCCCTATATTGAAGAGACATATTATCCGAATACCTCCTTGCGAGGTGAATTTCTAAAGTCTTATATTAATGAAGCATTTTATTTAAGTCCTCTTTCAGCGAGGCACATTATTACTATCTAAGTCCTTTATGCGAGGCATGTTTTATGAAGTTCTCTATCAGCGAGACACATTATCATATAAGTCCTCTATCGATGAGGCATATTATTTTTTAAGAACCTCCCTCAACAGGGCATGTTATATGAAGAACTCCAGGAGAGGTGGATTTTTAAAGTCCTTTATGAGACATATTATTTAAGATCTCTCTCGCCGAGGTACATTATTTGAAGACATTTAAGGAAGAATAATCTTGAAACTATTAGGAATCTATAAGTCCATGTGTTGTGCCATCGAAGACTTGAAGCTATCTGGAATCTATAAGTCCTGGCTCATCCTTTAGTATCGAGCTCCTCAACTTGCTTTTCTATTTTGGCATTCGATTTCCTTGACATCAAGATCCTTAGCTCGCCTCTATTATACTGAGCTCCTCAACTTGCCTTTTTAATATCGAGCTCATCAGCTTGGCTCCCTTATATGTAGTGTGGATAAATCTTATCATGCTAAAATCATTTGTCTACTCCCTTAGCTTACTCCTCGATACGCTCGGATCAAAGTAGGGTGTGGGGGGCCACTGATGAGGATAAAATTAGCTAAGTTCTAATTGGGCCCAACAAGGACAAAGTCCATCCAAGAGACTACCACTTATGGGCTTAAAGTATGAATCCCGTTGGCAAACTGACCATTCAAAACTCAGGACTCATCTGACGAGGCACTGGCTCGCCCTCGGATACTTGTCTTAGCTCGTCCTCGTCCTCGAAGGTCATCCTCATCAAGTTTGACTAGCAACTAGCTCGTCTACTCTCACATTATATCAAAGATATACTTTTCATCAGAGCTCACTAACTCGACTCATCTAAAGGTTATTGAGTAAATTATTGTACAAGCCATTACGTCAGGGTTAAGCACACTCAGAGTCGTGCCTAGGGGGCAGTCTCCCTGCAACAACGACTAATTGCATGCATGGTGCCATAAGACTGACATAAGAGATGTTGCTTGTTTCATCAATTTAGACTTTGCCTCTCCTTTCTGCCATTAGGATGTTACCACACACAGACTTGCTCCCACTCAACAATGAACTCAAGTGAGTATAAAAAGAAATTTCACTCACTCATGATTAGGGCTCTCTCTCTCTCTCTCTCTCTCTCTCCAAGGGGCTGACTCTTACTATGTAAATGGACTATGACTAAAAACTCTCTACAAGAACCAAGAAGAAACCAATTCTTATTTCTCCATATTCTTTTATTTTCAAGCATACTGATTTAGACATTGAAAGCTGCCCGCCTGATCAATCCCAAGTGCCCCTGATTTTTTATTTATTTTTCATTTGTTTCTATTTATATGCTCTATTTTATCGTCCTTACCCTACAGACTCTTCGTTTATGGAATGAGGTAACTTTCGCCTCATCACATATGTACTAACATGTTAAATAGTTATGTAATTTTGAATTAAATTAAAGATTTTTCTTTATGTGGTGTAGAGGTAACCATGAAACAATGGACATGACACCATTGAATCTTGGTGAACAGCTTCTTAAAGTGGTTACTTCTTCCTGTTCTATCTTAGAACTTGTCCTATATTATATTAATTAATTATATCCTCTTGGTATCAGACCCACATCACAAAAGAACAAAGGAAAAGACAAAGAAAATGCTAAGGAAATGAAATTTTGCTTTCTTCATCAGGTAACCATAAAAGACCAAATGGTTAGGCAAAGATATGTTCTTTTCTATTTCTCTCTTATTCAAATAGAATTTAGTGCAAGTCCTATTATTTGCATTATCTTCTTCATCACTATATACTATATATCACATATTCAACTTTTTGCTAAAAAGTTTTTTCACTGTTTTTGCTGAGCTTGTGATCATGAAGAGACTCCAAGAAAAGTGTACTATGTTACAATTCATATTTGACCTTAATCACACTCAAAAGGCATGTCATGAATATGTTCACAATCATACATATATATAGAACATGCATACATATGGTGGCATCTATGGTTCAACATATCATATGTGGGGATAGAAATTTGGAATATATTTTGAGTTTTTTTTTTCTATTATTATTCATGTGAGAGGTCGTCAAATAAGCTGAAATAATATTATATGCTACGTAGATAATATTTTTATTTAATAATTTTTATTAAATAAGTGAAAATTCTCAATATAATGATAGGGCAATTAAATTTATTTTACTGCGAGACAAATTTTCAATTACTGTGCAACCTAATTAAGCTGTAATTTTACTTGATAAAATATGTCCTTTGAAGCTATATCATATGCAATTAATACTGAAGCATCAAATCAAAGGGTCCCCCCAATATAGCCATCAACTTAAGGTTAAAATGGTTATCAAAGACTTTATGGTCAATCTAATCAAATCATAACAGAAAAATTGAATAATGCATTGGACAAACTTATCTGGTTTTTCTTATCATTAATTAGATGAAAAAAGAAAAAAAAAAAAAAGTAAATTACTATTTAGTTACTGATATTTGACTTAATTAATTAACTCATCCATAATTTTTTATAAACTAACTAATTAGTCTATCAATTTTAGCTCCGTCAGACTATTTAGTCATTCTGTCCAATTTTTGTACTTTTTTCTGTTAAATTTATGAAAAATGACTAAAATGTCATTGTATATATAATAAATATAATTTTAATTTTATTATT